>SNQJ01S0001659.1:119650-134255 GCA_010110895.2 Picea sitchensis | reverse complement strand
GTGCAAAGAGGCTGGTGCAAGGAGTGCACTGTCATGCACAAGAACCCAAAATCTTGTGTAAAGATCTGGTGCAAGGAGTGCACAGACTTGAGAATTGACTAAGTGTCGAAGGGACTTGGAAGGAAGTTGAAGAACTAGAAAAGGAGAACGCCAGGAGGGAGAGAGGAAATTCTCCTCGAGAAATCCCGAGGATCAGATTTATCAAAATCCCTAGAACACAAGGAGTGCACGGGAAATCAGAGTCTTTACAAGACCAAGCTCAGGAGGAATAATGCTTTCCATAAGTGTTAAAGAGGTCCAAGAATCGGACTTGTCAAAGAGTCAAAGGTTTGAAACCTTTTAACACATAGGAGGTCTTCTAAATCTAAATATAGCATAAGTGAAAGGGGGAAAAGATCTCATTCGTTTGGTCTGAACGCTAGAGAATCAGAACTGTCCATTAGGAGGGATGCATGGAAAATGATCAACGTTTCGTTGACTCACACTTTGGAAAATTCAAATGGAAGAGTGCTAAGAATCAATGAAGTCTGCATCCGTGAATTGATCTGAGTTATTAGATCCAGGAGAAATCTGGATTGTTGATNCAGTTACAACAGAAATTTTGAAGCCGCCTTAACTCAATGCTGGAATTAATTTTGGAGGCACGCTTGAAACCAGGACGGGAAAATCTGGAGGCATGCTTAGACGATTACGAGCAAAGTGGGAGACTCCACGACGGCTCTGGAATGCGACTGGTCTAGATAGTTGTTAGGATAATTTTTAGAGTAGACAAGTAGCAAAAGGGGGGGGGACCCTAAGAACCCTTTGTGATAAATACAGGTTTTGTATGCCCGAATGGGGCGGTTTAGTTATTTACTTGATAGCTGGGAGAAAATAGATGGTAGTAGGAGATTTCTGGGTTTTTCTCAGTTTTTCGTTTTTCATTTACAATTGTTACCATTTTCACTTATGAATATAACATAGGAAAATTGACTCAATGCATAGTGTGGACATTGCTTGTAATTCTCTGTTATCATGTTCTCATGAATGAATGGATTAATTTCGTTGTGAGTAATTGGAATTGTGAATGTTAGGATAAGTTTTGATTGTTTCTCTTCTGTCGAAGTGGTGCAAGGTGTGCACACATAATGCAAGGAGTGCATTGACGGGATCTGTTTTGATTCTGAATCTCATAAGAGATGACACAAATTTTTCCCTTTGCAAGGAGTGCAAAGAGGCTGGTGCAAGGAGTGCACTGTCATGCACAAGAACCCAAAATCTTGTGTAAAGATCTGGTGCAAGGAGTGCACAGACTTGAGAATTGACTAAGTGTCGAAGGGACTTGGAAGGAAGTTGAAGAACTAGAAAAGTAGAACGCCAGGAGGGAGAGAGGAAATTCTCCTCGAGAAATCCCGAGGATCAGAGTTATCAAAATCCCTAGAACACAAGGAGTGCACGGGAAATCAGAGTCTTTACAAGACCAAGCTCAGGAGGAATAATGCTTTCCATAAGTGTTAAAGAGGTCCAAGAATTGGACTTGTCAAAGAGTCAAAGGTTTGAAACCTTTTAACACATAGGAGGTCTTCTAAATCTAAAGATAGCATAAGTGAAAGGGGGAAAAGATCTCATTCGTTTGGTCTGAACGCTAGAGAATCAGAACTGTCCAATAGGAGGGATGCATGGAAAATGATCAACGTTTCGTTGACTCACACTTTGGAAAATTCAAATGGAAGAGTGCTAAGAATCAATGAAGTCTGCATCCGTGAATTGATCTGAGTTATTAGATCCAGGAGAAATCTGGATTGTTGATTGTCTAGGGTGAAATATCGACACTTCGAGGATTGGAGGGTCGGATATGATAAGTCTTTTGACTTTGCGAAACGTGAAGTCCCGAAATCATCATGACCGTCATATCGGAAGAGAGACCTGGACCATTGATCCAGTTCCATCGTGAGTTCAACTGTCAGGAGAACGGAAGTGGGGAGGCTCTAATGTGGCGAAACATGAAACATCGATTTGATCGCAGCCATCAACCAAGGGAAGATCTGGACCATGGATCTCGGGTCATCGCGATTTTGGCTATCAGGTGAATGAAGGTAGTAGTGCTCCCAAAGTCACGACGTGCCTTTCACTAAAGAACATGGTCAATTCCTGTGGTCATAAAGGAGAGGCAAGGCTTAACAGAGAGGAGCTAGCGCCTGTTTGGTGTTGAGGTTCGAACCACACTCATGAGAGAAGTCGTGGGTCTCATACAACCTGCACATTCACAGGAAGGACCTGTGTAAGTGGGTTTGGGGTCCAACAGAGATCTGAGGAGTCAATTAGACTCAATTCTTGATCAATCCTAGACCGGGAGGTTGTGTAGCCCTTTGGAGGAAAGGGGGGTTTGCATAATCACAACTACAACACCTATTTGTAATGTAGCAAACTTTTAGAAATATAGGTTAGAGGAATGACAATTACAACAATCAAACCTGAAGTCTTTACTTTGAGTGTGTTGTTTCTCTGAATGCATTGAGATCCCTTTGGATCCATGACTTTAGCAAAGGTTCCTTCCTCCTGCAATTTTACTCGTGACAATGATACAAATAATATAAACAAATGCATACCTAAGGATGTTGATATGATTTCTCCAATGGCTCTTGGATGATATCTATCCTCTGATATCCTTATGAAGAAGATAGTCATGATGTCACCTTTTGTCATCTTTGTTATTTTTGAAGCTGACCCTTCAAAGTAAAGGCTTGAGTAGGTGATTGGCTTCCTTATCCTGACGTCATCTTCCTTCCATTCATTGATAGTTGTTTCTAGTAAACCATTTTGTATTACCCATAATAAATCTTCCTCTGAAGTCTTGTCTTTCAAGAACTTTTAAGTTGCTTGATCCATCAAGCTTATCTTCCATCATAGTTTTGTTCATCATAATTTTAGATTCTTCACAACCCTTTTTCAACTAGGCTAGAAAACCTAATGACTAGGCTAGGCTAGCACTTTTAGGTTTTATTGGACTTATGACTGCCAACAATAAGCCTTTGATAGATAGGAGAACACGGGTGAGTTGAAGAGCTCCTTCAATGAGTTTGCAGAAACCCTAATTTTGAAATTTCTGCAGAAATTAGCGAAACCCTAGAAACCCTAGTGCCAAAATTTCAAAATGCTTGGATTGTCACTCTGAGAGTCTCTGGAGATGCACTGGAGGAGGCCGTACTCCCCTATGCCAAAATTAGCCCCAAATTTCAAGTGTTTAAGGGATGAAACACCTCATAAAGGAAGGTCGTTCAGATCTGGAAACCCTAGGAGGGTCGTACGGTTCTGCAGAAGAGAGAGGAGATTGATAGATACTTGTGCAATGGGTTCTTCAGGACCTATGCTTTGATACCATGTTAATTTTTCATAAGCTAGGTTAAGCATGAAGTTCATTACATTTTATCATTTCACTTAACCATAAACAATAATGTTGCAGCAACCAAGATCACAAGAAGAAACACCATGCACAAGATCAATATTAATTATCTTTTACATTTATTATTAATCACATTAAGGTGGGGCCGACCTATACCCTTTACATAACAATTAGGGTTATAGGCATAACTAACTCTTGAAAAACATATAGCAAAGGATCTAATACACCCACTAGGGGCACATCCATAGGGATGTCATAGCTCTGGCTCACTGCATTACATAGAAGAACCAGATCTACACACGTTCATCTATGCTCATCCACATGCACTTCCACTCTACAGATCTCCATTCCCACTGCCTCACACAAGAGAATCATCTGGATTTTTCTCATCAACTTTGTTGCTCAGAGGAGGCTAACACGACATCTTCATTTCTGTCCACATGATGATGCACCCAACACTTTTGGGATTTCACATGTTCACCTTGTGCTCAGCCACATGCACGTCCAAATCATCAGATCATTTTTCCTACTGGATAATCATCTGGAGTTATTCTCACTCTCTTCATGGAGGAGGTCATCTCTACATTCCTAGATCTGTCTTAGGTAGGAACCACAAACCCTTCTTAGGGGCTTTCTCTCAGGTTTGTAAGCTGAGAGAAAGGCTTCACATAGTTGCAATGATCCACACCTCATAGGTTTGTAAGCTGGAGAATGTCTCACATAGATGCATTCAACAACATTTACAAACCCCTGCGACATTGGGTCCAAAGTCAAATTTAGAAGTCTTCAATGGGCACCATACAAAAAGACTCTGACAATAAAATAAAACTGAAACTAAATATCTGGATCAACTTGCGATAAAAATGTTATCACTTGACTCTGCAAAATATTCTTTATCAATCATGAAATCTAATCCATAAACAAACAAGAACACATAGACTGCCAAAGAAAGATCATACACCTTTAGGAACAAGCTATTGAAAGATATGATTCAGTTTTGAATCATGATGCCTTCAATAAGACCCTATTGTCATCAAGATGGTTTAGCTTTCTAGTAAATTTAGAATGAATGAAGAAAATAATTATCTCACAAGTATAGAGCATACCTTATATTAGAAGTTCCCTTCATGTTTTCTCTTCCCCTTTGTCTCTTCTTTTGATTGAGATTTTATTATTTCCCAATAAGTTATGGTAGTTCAACTACCTTTCTTTTGTTAAGATTAATTAACTCAACTAATTAGTTGAGACAAATAAATAGTAATACATAAATAAGGGTCTATTTAAATAATAACTAAATAGGTGGGACCCCTTGTCACTCCAATTTTTATTTCTTTAATGATCATCAAAATACAAAAAATAACACCACAAAAATTAACTCAAATATTCGCCTTGTAACTCCCATCCTCATATTAATAGTCAAATATTTTAGTATCAAAATAAAATATGACTATAGCCAAAAATAGAATCATATCTTTGTTGTCCAAAACATTCTATCTAAATGTGTCTTTGTTGTCCAAAACATTTTGTCATCATACCAATAAAATATGTCCTCAAAATAAAATAACATTAAAAAGCATTAAAACCTATATTTGTTGTGAGAGGCATTTTACCTCTTTTTATTGTTTCTTTATTTTGATCCTTTTTCTGATTTGTCATGTACAACAACTGTCAATTGATTGGAACCTTATGGGTGGATTTCAATTATGACATGGAAACGACTATCTTTGAGGTGGACATGAGAGGAAACTGATTCAGAGGAGTCTTTATAAGACTTGGAGGGATTAGCCACCCCTTTTCCTTTATCTAATTCTGGCTCAAGGATGGAAGTTTTTAATCTCTTTCTTGCATGAGAGGACTGTACTGGTGAGACAACATGATCAACTTGGGCATTTGGGTTGAATGGCGGTGTAGGAGGTGGCAATGGAAATGATATTGTAGGTGGACCATTATGATGTGTAGTAGACTGATAGACGATCTCTTTCTAGCCATCATTGGCAGGTGGTTACGGTTGCATAGAAACATGAGGGGGGACACAGATACCAGAGAAATTTTGGTGAGGCTGGAAAGGATGCCTGTCAGGTCTAGGTTGCAAAATTCCTTGGCCAACTAGATTAAAAAACCCAGCTTGGAAAATTTGATTTAGTTCTTGCGGATCAGCGTCAACATGTATTGAAAATTGTGGCCTTCTATGGCCCCTTTGACAATTATTTCCTCTATCTTTGTTTGCACCTCTACTGTTGTTTCCCTTGCTAAAGAAACTCATCCTGAAGTATACTCCAATTAGAATATGAAATTTTTTAACACTACATTCACTAATACTCTACCTAAATAAAATCAAGATGTTGTCTCTATCATTCACAACATAAGCATATGCAATCCATCCATTGACACAACCCACCAAATATTGAATTCAATAATCAATTGCAATCGAATAGAGAATGATAGGGTCATTGGGAATATGAGGGGATTTATAATGAATAAAAATGGTAGCATGGATGAGAACCAACAAATGAATACTATTCAAGCAAAATGCAGAGTCCTTTTCTTCCAAAAACAATATCTCCATGTCACAATTTTCAACCTAGAATCATTATCCAATCCTCTTTAATATTTTTACTTTAAAAATGATATTCAAGATAATTGAATAGGGGATGGATAGAATGTTATTGGGAAAGTGGTGGGCATATAATGAGTGAAAAATGAGACAACGAACAAGAATAATAGTGATTACTATTATGTTACAAGAATCATTCATTGACTTTAAAATCAACATTTCCATTATCCAACAACAATCATTTAAATATCCACAAAATTATTTGAACATCCATTGTTTACCATGCACATTTATTTCCAAAACTCCCACCAAATTTTGTTTGTGGTATAACATTTTTTTTAAGCTTCAATATCCACGATATGGAAATATTTTCTTAAACATGTCCAATACCAATCTCCAAGAAAATGAAAGGTTTATCGAATTATGCAAATTCCATTTTTTTTCTTTTAAAACCATATATATTCTTTAAACTGGTAAAGAGTTCTTCATGAAATTGTCAACAAAACAATTTGACTCGGTTAAAACCATGACCAAAATATATCAAGTTGGCATGAGAGGAAAACAATCGAAAAACCTTTCAATTGTACATAATATACAATTTATATTACAACCCCAAATATTAGTTGCCAAAACCAATCGAGGTCGAAACCCCAGTGAGAACCCGTTGATCATCAAATCTACATCAAGTTTAGGTTTACAGAATTCCCTCATGGGTTAAACAACAAATGAGCCATAGTTATATGGGTTGAATCCATTTTCTCATTGTTTGGTTAAAACACTAAACAGGACTTTGAATCTGGGTTTATATTATTTACTTTCCCACATTATCAGATGAGAAAAGAATGTTTGGGACTAACAAATAGGCACAGGCATTAAGGTATGGTTGCAAGAAAATCCAAAATATTTACTTCCCAGTGTGTCTGTAAGATAATATACATGGCTCCATAACCTTTTTAAAACAATGGAAAGGATAATATGAAATGGTTTTAAGACTTTGAAAGCGTGGATATGCGATGAGGATACAACACAATGATCATGAAACTGAATGTTGTTTATCTTTTACGGAGGAAACCCTAAAAAATAACCATACGCCATGAGTGAAACTGAACACACTTACCCACAGACATTTGCCAACATCAATAACACAACAATACCACCTTTTCTACAGGTTCCATATGGAAAACTACTTCCATTAGAATATAATGTTGAATCATAATTTCATTTGAAGCACTTAAATTCCAACGGGAAGAAACCCAAAACAAAATGTGAGTCACATGGTCGGAATTCTCACAACAAATCCATTGTGAACTTTGGAAAACAAATGTGTTCCGCATGCAAACTCTAAGAGCCAAAAAAATAATTTTATCTAGAGTAGAGAGAAGTCCATGAATGAAGAGGTAAAACAATATACATGTTATAAGAACGCTAGCAAATTTGTAGAGCACAATTTCTTTCACCAAAGACCAAGCACAATAGAGGTGCTACTAGCCAAAGAAACCACAACAAGCATGAATGGAATAGTGAAGATGGTGGCTTCAAGGTAGGATAAGAACAACATGCAGTAAATGTGCATTACTTCTCCTCTTTCGACATTAAATGCCATCAACCATATCCGACTATGGAACACACTTAGCCTCCAAGACTTGTTCCATCAATAATATCAACCATCGAATAATCCAAAATAACATATCATTTCCATGTTCAAAGTTGAATCGGACTCCCTCATGTATTTTTACAACTATTATATGCCCATTTAACACCAAACATCAAAATAACATGTCACGCATACCCTGCTAGGAGAGAATTTCCAGTCAACCTAATAGTCGTTTGCCCATACATGCAAATGTAATATGAGTTTGTATGAGACCATATTTGGATCAATATATCAAAATCTAGTGTAGAAAAAATGAACTAATATGTTTAATGAAATAAACATTCCCTCCATTTGGAAATCAAATTGCTTAGCACCCTTAGCATCCATTAATTGCACATGTAAATAGGTTGCGATTTCCACTCTTATCCTCAAGATGTGAATATTTCTTGTAATGTAATTATGAGTGCAAATAAAATGAGCGCAAACTAATGACTCCACGGGGAAATTTGTTCTCAACATATTTAGAACTCATAATGCTTGGTTCCGTAGATCGGTAGAAGTAAGTGATTAAAACTATTCAGAAAATAGTTATGCAATAGGGGGGAAATAATGGTTTAAGGGAAAATATGAGATGGGATTTCGGGGAATAAATTATGGAAAGTGAGATGTATGAGGGGAATTGGTTCTGTATGCATAACAATCAATAATACTCGTAACTAAAAATACTTTTAAATTTCCAGGAGAATGCTTCTAATATGCTCTTGAATATCATAATGGAGGGAAGAAAGGGATAGCAGAAGAAGGGAAGAAATCAAAGCCGACTATACTACAACAGTGTTGAAAGCAAAAAGATATTCCATTAGTGTTTCAAAAGGAGAATATCATATCAGTTGTGTATTACCTTATTCTTATTGGTCAACAATATCTACAAAAATGACATAATTATGGAAAATTTGATCCAGACCTTCATCTCAATAAAATATCATGCAATCAAAATAGGACATAAAAAGTGAAAGACAAAACTAAATAAACTAAAAACCCAATTTATTATTTATGTACAAAGGCAGGGAAAAACATTATTGGAGTCGGGTAGGATGAAATTTTGCATAGAGAAATGCATAATCTATTTTGGATGGATGATTAGTGAATTGAAAGATGATGCATAAAGAGTGTTGATCACCCTGCCAACCAACAAATTCATGTGGCAAGGGTAATGGGCCTGTCAAGATCCATAAAAATTGATTACCATCTTGCAAGACCTGCCAACCAACAAGATGATATTTCGGCTTGATATTGGAAACATGAGCATGATCAATAACATTAGAATGATGGTTATAAGTTTAGATGTTGAGGATGGAGTTAATGAGCTCTTTAAGCATTATAAGGTCATCATTTTTTATCTCTTGATCAGGAAAAAAAATACCATGCACTAAGGGAGAAAATGAAGGATTCAAATGCATAGGAATCCCTTTAAATTTATCATCATCAAAAGAAATCATGCATGCAGGGGAGATATGTATATTGCCATTGAATTCCTCAACCTCTTTGAATTGAAACAATGTGATTGTGAAGGAATTTTTCAATGTAAAATCTTGATTATCCTGATGGGAATTTTCAGAAAAAGAGTCAACATATGAATCTATATGGCCCCTTGAATCCCCTCTTCAATTTTCTTCAGAATGGTCATGAGAAATATGAGGGATAATTCTATTCAAATCAAGGGAATCCTCTCTGTTGGATTCATCCATGAATATTACTTCATTAGACACAAATTGATCTTGAGTAGGATATATTTCAAAAAGTTTATCATTAAAAGGGAAGGCACTAAATAAAGCATCGTCAGAAGTAGGATTAGTAGGCATATTAGGATAATAATCCTTACAATCCTCTGTGAATATAAAACTATGAGATGAATGATTGTCCTCCTGCAGACTCTTCATGAAGAGAGAGGGATTTGTGTGATATTCATTTTTAGCCTTTAAGAACAATCCACGGGTTAATTGTGCATGAAGATCATAGAAAAAGTTACATCGAGGAGGACCAAGGATGCTTTCAGGTAGAAATTCAAAGTGATGAAAAATAGGCGGAAGAGGAAAATCGATAAGAAACTTTATAAAAATTGATTCTCCCATGAAAAATTGACTTACTATACATCTAGACCAGTCTCCTACTTTACAACGAAGGGAAAGTGGAAAAAAATCTGTAGAAGTATGTATATCATAAACCCTAATAGATTGACAAAAGCTAAGGAAATCATCAATATGGTTTTGAGAAGATTCCCATGAGTTACCCTCGAAAAGAGAACAACTACCCATTAACAATGAGCTCAAATTAGATTTATACATGAACATGCAAGATAGGATTCGATAAATTCATGATAAAAAGAAAAAAAAAGAATCTTATAAACAGAAAAGCATATAAACAGTAAATACAAAAATACAAAGTATTAAAATATAAGAAACCGAGGAAATATGTATAATGAGTTTTTTTTTTTTTAATTCCCCAGTATTGTCACCAAATAAATGTTGAGGAAAAGGAGTGAAGAACCTTACTCAAACATTTTTAGATCTTGCTAGGCTAAGGTAATATAGTTGGGAATATTACCAAAAGTTTATAGCCTTTAATTCAAAACAATATCTTAATCCATAAGTAATATGTACTAGGGACTAAGGTTGATTTTATATATTATATTTAATTGTGCAAAGAAAGAAAGCAAAAATATACATAAGTGTGTACATGGATAAGGGACAAGAATAAAAGTAAAATCTGAACAATATCATTAAGATATGCATGTGAGACTGAAATCAGAAATATGATTTTTATATTAACTTCATTATGAGAGACAAAGCAGAACTCTCTTTACAAACCCCTACGACGGTGGGACCAAAGTCAAATTTAGAAGTCTCTGATAGGAACCATACAAAAAGACTCTGACGATAAAAGAAAATTGAAACTAAAGATCAGGATCATCTTACCATAAAAATGTTGTCACTTGACTCTGCAAAATATTCTTTATCAGTCATGAAATCTAATCCATAAACAAACAAGAACACACAGATTGCCAAAGAAAGATCATACACCTTTAGAAACAAAATGTTGAAAGATATGATTCAGTTTTGAATCTCGTTGTCTTCAATAAGACCATGTTGTCATCAAGATGGTTTAGCTTTCCAGTAAACTCTGAATGAATGAAGAAAAGAATTATCTCACAACTGTAGAGCAGACCTTATATCAGAAGTTCCCCTTCTGTTCTCTCTTCCCCTTTGTCTCTTCTTTTGATTGATATTTTATTCTTTCCCAATAACTTATGGTAGTTCAACTACTTTTATTTTTTTAAACTTAATTAGCTTAACTAATTAGTTGAGACAAATAAATAATAATATACAAATAAGGGTCTATTTAAATAATAACTAAATAGGCAAGACCCCTTGTCACTCTAATTTTTATTTCTTTAATGATCATCGGAATATGAAATATAACACCCCAAAAATTAACTCAAATATTCGCCTTGTAACTCCCATCCTCATATTAATAGTCAAATATTTTAGTATCAAAATAAAACATGACTATAGCCAAAAATAGATCATATCTTTGATGTCCAAAACATTATGTCTGAATGTGTTTCTGTTGTCCAAAACATTTTGTCATCATACCAATAAAAATTGTCCTCAAAAGAAAATAACATTAAAAAGCATTAAAACCCATATTTGTTGTGAGAGGCATTTTGCCTCTTTTCACTGATGCTTTATTTTGATCCTTTTTCTAATCTGTCATATGCAACAACCTTCAATTGATTGGAACCTTGTGGGTCGATTCCATTGATGGCATGGGAAAGAATATCTTCGAGGTGGAGATACACTCATTCAGAGGAGTCTTTAGAATACTTGGAGGGATTAGCCACCCCTTTTCCTTTATCTAATTCTACCACAGGGATGGTAGTTTTTAATCTCTTGCTTGCATGAGATGACTGTACTAGTGAGACAACATGATCAACTTGGGAATTTGGGTTGAATGGAAATGGAGGAGGTGGAAATGGCAATGATATTGTAGGCCAACCATTATGATGTGTAGTAGACTGATGGACGATCTCTTTCCAGCCATCATTGGCAGGTGGTTATGGATGCATAGAAACATGAGGGGGGACACAGATACCAGATAAATTTTGGTGTGGCTGGAAAGGAGGCCTCTCAGGTCTAGGTTGCATAATTCCTTGGCCAACGAGATTAAAAAACCCAGCTTGGAAAAGTTGATTTAGTTCTTACGGATTAACGTCAAAATGTATTGAAAATCATGGCCTTCTATGGCCCCTTTGAAAATTGTTTACTCTACCTTTGTTTGCACCTTCAGCCATTGTTTTCCCTGCTAAAGAAACTCATCCTGAAGCAATAATCCAATCAGAATATGAAAAAAATTAACAATCCATTCACTAATACTCTACCTAAATAAAATCAAGACGTTGGCTCTATCATTCACAACAGAAGCATATGCAATCCATCCATTGACACAAACCACCATATATTGAATTCAATAATCAATTGAAATTGAACAAGGAATGATAGGGTCATTGGGAATATGAGGGGCTTTATAATGAATGAAAAATGGTAGCATGGATGGGAACCAACAAATGAATATTGTTCAAGAAAAATGCAGAGTCCTTTTCTTCCAAAAACAATATCTCCATGTCACAATTTCCAACCCATAATCATTATCCAATCCTCTTTAATATTTTTAGTTTAAAAATGATATTCAATATAATAGAAAATCTTTTTACTTTAAAAAATGATATTCAATATAATAGAACAGGGGATGGATAGAATGTTATTTTGAAAGTGGTGGGCGTATAATGATCGAAAAATGAGACAATGAACGAGAATAATAGTGATTACTGGTTTGTTACAAGAATCATTCATTGACTTTAAAATCAACATTTTGATTATCCAACAACAATCATCATGTTAAATATCCACAAAATTATTTGAACATCCATTGTTTACCATGCACATTTATTTCCAAAATTCCCACCAAATCATGTTTGTGCCATAACATTTTTTTAAGATTCAATATCCACGATATGGTGATATTTTCTTAAAGTTATCTAATACCAATCTCCAAGAAAATGACAGGGTTATAGAATTATGAAAATTCCATTTTTTCTTTTAAAACCATATATATTCTTTAAACTGGTAAAGTGTTCTTCATGCAATTGTCGAAAAAATGATTTGACTTAGTTAAAACCATGACTAGAATATCTCAAGTTGACATGAGAGGAAAACAATCGAAAAACCTTTCAACTGTACATCACATACAATTTATATTACAACCCCAAATATCAATTGCGAAAACAAATTGAGATCGAAACCCCAGCGTGAACCTACTGAGCATCAAATCCACATCAAATTCAAGTTGACAGAATTCCCTCATAGGTTAAATAACAAGCAAGCCACGGTTTTGTGGGTAGAATCCATTTTCTCACTATTTGGTTAAAACACTAAACAATAGTTTGAATCTGGGTCTATATTATTTACTTTCCCACATTATCGGATGAGAAAACAAGGCTTGGGAGTGACAAATAGGCACAAGCCTCAAGGTATGGCTAGAAGAAAAGCCAAAATATTTACATCCCAGAGTGATTGTAAGATAATACACAGGGCTCCATCACCTTTTAAAATAGTTGTTGACGATTGAAAATGTCAACGAGGTTTCGCCCGCAAAGTATTGCTAAAGCCTATTATTATAAAAACTAAATAATACTAGTAGGTGGGACCCCCTTGAACTATTGAGAAGCAGGTATGTTCATTTTTTATGTTTAGATGATGTGTGACACATGGTTGATGAAGATCTTGTTGTTATTGGTTATGAATTGAGCTTATGAAAGGTTGATTCCTTGTGTTACTACAGCCTATTCTATTCATTAATGTCATCTTTGTCTATTCTTATCGCACCTGCATAACAAACATGTTAGTGAAATTACATGTAGGGCGGTTTTGAGAGACGAAAAATACTAGAATGAATGCAAGGGAAGGGGACCTAGTTCTGCAATATCACATGTGAATAACTTAAAAGAAAAGAGAAATAATGGCAAGGGGAAGATTTGAAAGTTATCCTAACTATACTACATGCATGAGAACACTTGATGATTATTGTCAATCCCTAGCTAGCAAGTAAATGGTTGTGAAATTATGATTGAATTACATGTTTAATATGCATATGGTTGAAATGTTGGTGGCACATTTGGAAAGGTGATAATGCTAATGGTTATGCATTTTTGTTTGGGTTATATGATGCGAAATGGCATATGTTGATCACGCTACAGGCTATTAATGTGGTGATAGTTTCGATACATGTTTGATTAATTGTGTTAATGGGGAATTTTTGGCATGTATTGTTGAGTTAATGAGAGGTGGGTGGAGGCAATGTGCATTTACTGCACGTCACCTTTACCCTTCCCATTGGTCGCAACCCTAGTCGGGCTATTGTTCGATCTTGTTTCTATGTTTATGCTTTGGAATTTTAGCAGGATGGAATCGCTCAGCCACCTCTCATTTTAAGGATTTTGATTAACAGGTATGTCCTTTTTTTTGGCCATTTTTGACTTCTCTCTGGTTATGAAATGATTACTGGCTCTGGTGAATGGGTTTGTGTTTTTCCTAAGTGTTGCAACTGTGTGAAATTTTGGTGTTTGAATGGAAAATGGATGGTTATTCCTGTAATGTTTTTGAGTTCGAAGAGTTTATCGGTTTTCTCGTTGATAGCTCTTTGTTACTACTACTGGTTCAGTTGGAGGGTTTTTTTTTAAGTCTTGGGTGGATAGCTATTTTTCACGCACTTTCACTTATCCAGTCTTTGGCTTTCTTGGTTTTAATGGTCGAAGTTTTCTGTGTCACTATGTTGTGTTTCACTTCAACATTGGTTGTTTCCACCACTAAGGGTCACGAAGTGAGTGTTATGTTCCTAACTCGGCCTGTCTCCACCTCAGTACTGTGGTATTTGGACGAAGAACATGAGGGTTATACCCTACGTGCATTAATTAAATTGTCCAGCCGAATAAGAGCCTCGCCCTTCTTTGTGCCCCCCA
>SNQJ01S0001659.1:89461-107968 GCA_010110895.2 Picea sitchensis | reverse complement strand
ATATCGGTGAAATTCCAATATCCTCTGGTAGTTCAATCTCATAAGCATTTGCAGCAAATTTTCTGAGGATTTTACAAGGTCATGTCTTCTTCATCTTTAGTTTATTATATTTCCCTCTTGGAAATATTTCCTTCCTCAAGTGTGCCAAGACTTGGTCTAAAACCTCAAAATTCACCTCTTTTCTTCTTTGATCTATTATGTTCTTGTATCTCTGGCTGTTATCATGTAGTTTTCCTTTGATTTGATCATGCAATTTATGTATCTCTGTGGAGAAATCATCTGCTCTTGCACTTCGAAATTCAGCTTTCCCCAAATCTCTCAATTCTAAAATTCCTATGGGATGTATTCCATACACTATATAGAATGGGATCTTACCAGTACTCATGTTTTGTGAGTCATTATATGCAAACTCTGCTTGAGGAATAATTTGATCCCACTGACTATTATGTGTAATTACCAAAATTCTTAGAAGATTCCCCAAACTCCTATTCACTACCTTAGTCTGTCCATTTGTCTAAGGGTGATATGATGAACTAAAAGACAAATTTGTCCCCAGCTTCCTCCACAAAGTCCTCCAAAAGTGTCCCACAAATTTTGTGTCTCTATCTGAGACTATACTCCTGGGTAACCCATGCAATCTCACAATCTCTTCAAAAAACATATTTTCTATGTGAGTGGCATCACTTGTTTTGTGACATGGTATAAAATATGTCATCTTTGAAAATATGTCAACCACCACAAAGATTAAATTATTTCCCCTCTAGTTTCTTGGCAATCCCAGAACAAAATCCATACTTATAGTGTCCCATGGCCTGTTTAGAATAGGCAATGGTTGATACAATCATGTATTTTGTTGTCTTCCTTCAGCGTATTGGAAAATTATGCATCTATCCACAAACTTCTTCACATTATACCTCATGCTTGGCCAATATTATGAAGAACTTAACTGGGCATATGTTTTATCATGGCCAAAATGTCCAACCAATCCTCCACTATGTTTTTCCTTTAGAAAATTGTCCCTCGTTGAGAATTTTGGGATACACAATTGGTTTCCTTTGAATAATATTCCTTCTTGGACTATATAATCCATCCATTGGTTTCTATCCCTTAACAAATTATTTTCACAAGATTCATAAGCATCCTTGAAATTTGGGTCTTCCTGGTACATCTCCTTGAGGTGTTCAAATCCCAAAGTCTCCACCTGGAATTCCTGCAAGATTAAACATCTTCTGCTCAAAACATCTGCAACTTTGTTAGCACTCCCACTAATATGTTTAATGACAAAATTAAAATTCTGGATGAATTCTACCCATTTGGCATGTCTCTAGTTTAATTTCTCTTGTCTGGTTATGAACTTCAAAGCATGATTGTTAGTATACAAAATAAACTCTTGTGGTATAAGGTAATGTCTCCACAATTATAGCATAAAATTCCTTTTCATATGTTGAATACTTCTTCTTTGCACCATTCAACTTCTCACTAAAATAAGCAATAGGCTTATCATCCTGACTTAAAACTGCGCCAATGACCACTCCACTTGCATCACATTTGACCTGGAAAGTCTTCCTAAATTCTGGTAGAATTAAGATAGGTTGTTCTATTATCTTTTATTTTAACACTCTAAATCCTTTCTCGGCTTCTTTTGTCTAGTCAAAATATACATGTTCCTTCTTTATAGTATCCAATATGGGAATGCAAATACTTCTAAAATTTCTAATGAATTTTCTGTAAAAAAATTGCTAACCCATGAAAAATTCTTACTTCAAACACACTTCTTGGAGAAGGCCACTCTTTTATAGCCCTCACCTTTTTTGGATCCATCTTCAATTCATTTTAAGAGATTACAAATCCCAAATACACAATTTTTGTCTTCATAAAAGAACATTTCTTCAAATACACCAACAGTTTTTCCTGCTACAATCTCCTCAACACCATCTTCAAGTGTCTTAAATGCTCCTCCTCGGCCTTGCTGAAAACTAGAATATCATCTAAATAAACAATCACAAATTTTCCAATAAAATCATTGAGCACTTTATTCATTAACCTCATGAATGTACTTGCATCATTTGTTAAGCCAAATGGTATACCAAGCCACTCATACAACCCTTCATTTGTTTTGAATGTTGTTTTCCATTCATCTCCTTCTCTCATTATTATCTGATGATAACTGCTTTTCAAATCTATCTTGGAAAAATAACTAGCTCCACTCAAACAATCCATTAAATCATCCATTCTGGGTAAAGGAAATATATACATGATGGTTATCTTGTTGATGGCTCTAAAATATGTGCACATTCTCCAACCTCCATCTTTCTTTAGACTCAACATAGTTGGTATTGCACATGGAATCAAACTTTCTCTTATCAGTCCTTTGTCCAACAATTCTTGGACCTTCTCCTTGACCTCTTCATTTTCCTGAGGGGTTAATATGTATGATGCTTTGTTCAACAAACTTGCTCCTGGAATAAGATAAATATGGTGACTAATACTTATGATGGGTGGTAAAGTATGAGGCAATTCGTCCACCACAATGTCAACGAACTCATCCAATAATTTATGAACTTACACAGGCAAATCATTCATAGAATTATTTGTAAGGATGACTCTCAGCTTACCTATAACAGCAAACTGCATTTCTTGATATTTCTTGAATTCTTTCAAGAGCTCTTTCCCACCCATGAGAAGTATACTATGACTATCCTCCTCTTTGACTCCCTTATCTTCTAATGGAAACAACATATGTTTACACCCATTTTTCTCAAGGTTACAAGTATTCTTCCTCCCATCATGTATGACATTATTGTCATATTGCAAAGGTATCCCCAAAAAAACATGACAAACATCCATAGGTGTGACATCACATAAAACTTCATCCTTATAACTACCAATTTTAAACTCAACTTTACATTGTTTACTTACCATAACTTGATGTCTTTTTTGCAACCACGACACCCTATACAGAATCAGATGTGTTGTTATCTCCAACTTCATCTTTTCCACCATCTCCGTGGATACTAAATTGTTAGTGCTCTCACTCTCTATGATCACCTTGCATACTTTTTCTCTGGTCTTGCAAGCAGTTCTGAATAAATTGTTTCTCTGGGTTGGTTCTCATACCTCTTTTTTTGGCTTCACAGAAGCTTTCTGAATCATGAACGATATTACTTCTTCGGTTGCTTCTGCTTTCATCTCCTCCTCCACATTCCTATGTTTCACCTCATAAATGTGAGCTTCTCTAACTCCTGCATTCTTATTTTCAGGACATTCTGAAACCATGTGCCATGTTTTCCCAAAAGCATAACACTTGACTTCTCTTATGCTTCCTCTTCCTCTACTTCTCAGGAAAGGGTTCCTTCCTCTAGAGTATCCTCCTCTATAACTTCCTCCTCTATTTTTATGACTGTTGTATCCTCTAGTTTTCTCCATGGATCTCTGGAACTTATTTCTGGTGGTTCCTTTTCCTCTGTTAGGATTCTTCCCCTTGTTCTTCTAACTCTACTTCCTTGCCAATGTTTCTTCTTCTTTCAAGGTTATCTGATAATCATCTTCTACAATCCTCATCATCACTATACTAATATCATATTGGATTTCATACCTCAATCCATTACTATACCTAGCAACCTTTTCTTCATCATTTTCCATGTGTCTTGCCCTTATATTCAACTTATAAAATTCTTCAGTATATTCCTTCACCGACAAACCTTTCTATCTCAGATTCTACAACCTTCTGAAAATATATAGCTAATAATCCTTGGGTATGAATTTATCCTTAATCTTAGCTACCATTCTTTTGCAACTCTTAATCTTGGTCTTACCTTTTCTCCTTATGCCAGCTTGCAACTCGTCCCACTATAAATTTGCATGTCCCTTCAACCTGGTCATCGCATGATTTACTTTATTCTCATCATCAATATCCTCATAATAAAAGTACTTGACTAAAGAACTTATCCAGTCAAGCAATTCTTCTACATTCAATTTACCTTCATACATCGAAAATTTCATATTCCCAGCTGGACAACAACTCTCAGAAATCACTCCTTTGTTGCTTCTTCTCTTACAACTTCTTCTTATTCTAGATTTTCACTTTTAGAATCATTAACATCACCAATATCTAGTGCTCTCCTTTGTGTTGTTTCCATGGCGTACAACATTGCTCAAAGTTGTCTCGTTTCCTCTTCTATAGTTGCATTGGTTACAGGTCTCTCCCTGCGTCTCCTCGATGGCATGATTTCGAATGTACCTTCACACAACGCTTATTCCTGCTATGATACCACTTGATGCAAACCCCTTATGGGCCTGCATGATCTCTTGGTCTATGATCAAACTACATAGGAGCCGAAGTGGCTCACAGGTCCTCGCAAAACCCTTAAACTCTTGGCACATGCTTTTTATTTTCCTACACTACGCGAAATTCATATTCACGAGGGTCCTCTTGATCCAATGGAGTTGTGCACGTGACCTCAAGCATGAAATCTCAGGCTCAATTTGGAAGTGTTTATTCCAGTGCTCTGAAATTTCAACGCTCCCGAGGATTTACCAACATAACACTCTATGCCCAAATCTTCCAAACTGACGAAGTGTCGTAATTCCACAGATATGACGGTTGGTGTTTACTCTCGAATCAATGGTATGTGTTCACTCTGGACTCCAGGGCTTCAAAAAATTTCTCCATTCCAACCTCAATAAAAAAACTTCTCCTGAATAGTCGAGCCATCAAATAATTCAAGATCTACGACTCAAGTTTACCTGTTCATTGGTGGTCGGGATTAACTCCGAACTTCAGGAGATTCTCCACCCTGCACAACAATGACCAAGTTCAACTGGAGTGTTGAATTTCTGAACCACTTGGGGATCCAATCGCTCACACTCATCCACTGATCTACAGTGTAGATTCACTCTGTGACTTCGGAGCTTCGAGGCTCACTTGCAACACATAACTTAAATCTGTCAGAGTAGCGAAGTCCGAAGGACTTGATTATTAACAACCACACTCCTTCTGCTTGATCAAATGGCTATGAGGGAATTTGACTTCTCCAGAACTGATCTCGTCCACTCAACCTTAAACAAAAGGAATTTATCCTCTTGGGGACTTACTCTCGCTATTCCTCCTGGCTCTGTGCAATCCTTACACTTTGTCTCTCTTGAGATTTTACACTAGTCTAAGTGTAGGCACACTCCTTGCACTTTCTTGTGGTAAACCTACACTATCTCTCCTGAGCTTCTGAACCTATATATGGTTCGACCTCCGCACTCCTTGCGTTGGCATTGTGCACTCCTTGCATCGATATTTTCAGAAGAGAAACAATTGAAACTTATAATAGCATTTAGAACTCATTCAACCAACCATTTATATGCGCACACACAAACACAGAGATAACAACATAGCATTTATCCAATCTCTCATAGATAAACAAATTCACAGTCTCAGAAGTTGAAAGCAATTCTCTTCTTCTATATTCCTTCAACAATAATTTACAAGAGTTTCAACAACCTTCAACAGCCTCCTTTGGGCATAGATTACATTGATTTATACATGAATGGGCTTCTCAAGCCTTCCCTCCAGACTATTCTAGTGCTTTCACCTCACAATTAAAAGCATCCTACCACTAATCTTATTATAGTAAATGAACATTTACAATCTTGGATATGAGTCGAAGCTCAAAATATGTACAATCCTACAAGCATTAAAGACAATTACAACCTCATGGAGAATATACAATGGTTCTAGCCTCGAGATCTCATGGGATATTTAATTACAAAGGTCTCAAAATTAAAGTGACGTGCCCTCCTTGGGATCCAAACCAGTTACAATGCACTTAGTTGGATGTTGAGTCATCTTCCACCACGCCTTACTAAATGATGATGGTGATGCTCCTGCATCATGGGTACTTAAATTGGATAAGGATGATCTGTGGAGGTCAAGATAATTGTTTGTCATACCTTTGTTCGCTGGTTCATGAGACTTACTCAACTCATGATTTCATCCGGAAGGGCCCAAGCCCGCTTTGATATTTTTCCAATCCCAATACTTAATCCACTTGAGTCAGAATTTTGACAGAGTTGTTTTTGTCTGTTTTATCTTTAGGGATTTTTTTAGCGGTTTGTTTGGTGAAGGTAGTTTAACCTTAGGTAGGTGATTCAATTGTCACCGATACCTAAACACTCAAAGTGGCCAACTTACCACCTCTAATATTGACGTGAATTCAAAGACTTATGCCTGAGGAAGAGATTAGAAATAATTCTCTCCCGCCTCCTCAAAGGCATCGTCTTGATCAGTCTGACATTTTTGTATCGATTGGTCAGTCTGGTATCGTAGACCATAACTCTCCAGAACTCAACATTCTAGAACCATAAGAGGTAATTGTTGAGGATCTTGGAGCTGAGGAATTTTCTCCACATGTTAATTCTTCGTTACCTTCGAATTTCGCGTTTCCAACCATAAAAGTCCCTCCTCTAGGATCAAAATTTGTTGATAGTAGCCTTCTTCTGTGGACCATTATGGGCGACACTTCGCTAGTGTTAGGGCCGGGAGAACCTGCAACTCTTACCTCGGTGATCATTACCGGGGGGATCTTCCCTCCTAGTATGTTGACTCAAACAACAAATGTGGTCCAATCCACCGTCGCCACAACAACCAACAACATTGCCTCATCGGTTTTCAGTCCCACTCGAATTTCAAGTGAAACAACATCTTTCATGTCAACAACAAATGCTTTCTCTTACAAAATGTTGTCGATGGGAATGTTTAACGCATTGGTGAGTTCACAACCAACGTCCCAGTTGTGGAATGTTGGTGTGGGTAGCACTTAAGATCCTTACCAAGCTTTGTCTTTGAGTGAAGGTCATGAAATTCCTCTGTCATATCCATTTGTCGAAAGTGGACCTATTTCATTTTTTGGCCCTAACCCCGCATGGGTTTGGGTCGCTTCTATGGGTAGCGGATCCAAATATGTTAGTGTGTTGTCAACTTCGACCCAATTCACACTTTACAGTGGATTCAGGAACAACCCTTTCATCGTTTTTATAGTGTCGGTAGGGGGAAACCCCTTCTAAGGTTAGTCTACCCCCTGGGAAGGATCTATGTCCTCACTAGGGTTTCGTTTTGGGAGTACCCCTCTCCAAGGTTAGTGGCATCCCTTCCTAGGGACATCAGAAGGGGGAAACCCCTTTCCTAGTCAGTCCATCCCTATGCTGGGAATTTCTCTTGTCCATGGGTGGTCCACTGGAGGTAACCCCGGTTTTCCTCTTTGGGAACCAAATAGGTGGAGGTTTTCCTCCATTTAACCAAGGACCACAAGGATTTATCCTAATATCTAGTTCGATAGCAAAGTCTTTCTAGAAACTTGGTGTCAATTACAATCCAGGACCTTCTTTTCAAGTCGCTTATCATTCGATGACATGGCCTAGGTTATTGTTTCTGACAACTTTGCATTTGCCAGATTTGTCCAAATTGATGAACGGTCTAATTCGTCATGACCCCAGTTGGTCTATGGTCCTGACAAAATTATTTTCAGACATTCCAAATTTTGAGGGGGAAAATGATGAAGACCTGCAATACCATGTGACGATATTCCACTTCTGGTGCTTGTCCAACTCATTAAACGACGATTCAATCAGATTGCATTTGTTCTAGTGTACTCTCACTGGAGGCACTTCCAAATGGTATATTGAACTCGAGAGGGGGAATTACTCGACATTTGATGATTTAGCTATGGTTTTATTAAACCACTTCCAACTCCTTGTCGGCTATGATGTTGGGACAGAACTATTGGCTAACTTTGTACAAGACAATTACACGCACATTTTTTACCACATTTGGGAATGGAGGAGATTGAAAATCCTGATTAAGGCTATGGTTCCATCGTATTTCCTCCTTGAATGGTTCTTGAAATCCTTACTCTCGTATATTTCGAAGGACGTTTCAATGTTGGGAGTGTTTTCAGAGGAGCAAGCAATATTTAGGGCACAACAGTTGGAGCTTATATACTCTCAGTCGAACATGCTCTATGATATTATACCAAATGTGTTGTTATCTACTCTCGACTTGGAAAATCCAAATTCCAACCCACATGTCGATGGTATAGTGGGTTCTGCTCAATCAAAAGTCACATATCTGGACATTAGCCAGATGCAGAAACTTTATATACAGCAACCTGTGGTCGGTCCAGCCACTGGCTCAACCACTCTAGCCACCCAGTATTTTGATGTACATTTTGTGCAAATGAAGACTTCGAAGGGTCCTGGGTAGCCTGAAGACAAAAGAAAAGGCAAGGGAAAGAAATGTGGTGAGGGTAATAATAAAAAGTTGGATAAAAATGTTGAGGGGGTAAAGGATGAGAAAAGGAAGGTGAAGTTTCCTTGTAATATTTGTGATGATGATCACCTTACACACCAATATTTCCCGTGAATGGAAGAATCCCATCGGCTTATCAAGTTGAATCAATAACAACAGCCTATTGTGTTGAAAAACCCTTTTCCGCAAGGGCATAACTTGCAAGTTGTCTCTTTCAACTTCAACCCACAAGGGGGCACTTCAAGTGCTCCCCCCTCTGACAGATATAAAGGATTAGTAAACATGCTTAACTCCTCAAAGATAAAATATGTATACTTATCGATGAGAAATCATGATTATTATGACCATGAGTCGACAGAGAAGGGTAAGAAAAATTCAGAGGATCAACCCCCTCTCCACATAGAGAGGCCTGAGAAAGAAACTATACCATGCATACCTAAGGGCATTTAAAAAAGGATGATGCATAACCCTAATGCACGAGCCTCTCCCAATTATTTAGTTGATGAGGATTTGGCTCAGAGGCCTTATGCAAGTTTCTCTTAAGAGGTCCTCCAAAGTTTCCCCTCACAGCATATTGTATTGTTATCTGCCATAGGAGATGTAGACTATACTAGTTAGCTCGTTATGAAGTTTTATGCTACTAATATGAGACCACACCTTCCATATCACATAGCCTTTCAGATAGGGGTTGTTTTCAACAATATCTTAGTTAAGAGAATTTTTGTTGACGATGGAGCTTCCACATGCGTGATGTCTTTGTCATGTTGGAAAGCCATTGTTTCTCCTAAACTTACCCCTTCTCCTACACTCTTGAATGCTTTCGATGGATGCTCATTTTGGCCACATGGTCTAATTCCTTCATGTCTGGTCACGATAGGGGGAATGTCTGTTTGAGTAGAGGTTGAAGTAGTCAAAACACTGCTCAACTATAATCTCTTGTAAGGAATAAGTTGGACCTACACCATGATAGTTTTCGTCTCGATATTTTTTCAGATTATAATATTTTCCCATGAGGGAGGAATCATGACTATCGTCCAGGTGGCGTCTAACCTTTTTGACGTAGTAGCTAATCCAAGGTCTACTCTCCCTTGGATTGAACACTATCAGGCGAACATTGAGAGCATCGGTTGTGGGATGTACCCTTCGCTAATGGGATCTTTTGATTTCCTTGCATCGATTTTGTATGTTCATGCTAATCTGGTTAATAGAGTCACTTCATTTATAATGACGTATATATAGGACCCATGGACACTTCCCTCACCATCTAGTGTGGTTGAAGGTTGATTTCATGCCGAAATGGCCGAACCTTTGCCTATATTTGAGATAGCTTATCGATCCATTTAGGAGGCCACAACAGACCCAGATCAGACTCGAACACTCACTAATGAGGATGATCTCTTTCATGAGCCTATCTGGGCTCAAAACTCTTTGAACTCTCAAGACTGTTTAAATACTATATTGCATTCAGACGAAGCAATTATCGAAATGATGGTAGGAGCTAAAATGCCCTGGGAGGATTTGCATCATAGATCGTATTTCCTCCCTGAACTTAGTCGAGTTGAGAATGGAAAGTTAAATTCAATCGTTGTTGGAAGTATTGGTGGAGTAGTCAATCCCTTAGCTAGACATGTTGTTTACGCCAAAGGAAACATGGATAGCATATCGTAAACGATCCCAGACAACATTTCTAAGAATCCTGAAATTGTTGAAAACATATTTATCGGAGCAGAATTCTCACAAGACAAGATTGTTCAATATACGACACTCTTTAAGGAATTTTGATATGTGTTTGCATGGTCTTACGAGGAAATGCCTAGAATTGATCCTCGAATAGTTCAACATGAGATTCGAACCTATGAGAATGTAAAATCGGTTAGACAGAAGTTGAGACCTGTGAACCCAAGAAAGGTAGCGAAAATAAAGGCGAAAGTTGAAATGTTGCTCAATCCAGGATTTATCTACCCAGTTCCTCTGACGAAATGGGTCTCCAACCCTGTTCCCATGGATAAGAAGCAGGGTACGATCTGTGTTTTCATGGATTTTAGGGACTTGAATAAGGCATGTCCTAAAGACAACTTCCTGACACCATTCATTGATTAGATCTTGGATGAGTGTGCGGGGAGCGAGATATTCTCGTTTATGGATGGTTTTTCCAACTAAAACCAAATTGAAATTCATTTGGAAGACCAACACAAGACAACATTTATATGTCTTTGGGGTACATTTTCTTACAGGAAAATGTCGTTTGGTATTAAAAATGTTGGTGCAACATTCCAGCGGGCCATGATGTTTTATTTTCATGACTTGAAGCACATAGTGGAGGCATACTTAGACGATCTCATAGCTCACTCATATAAGAGGGACCAACATCTCTTACACCTCCACTTAGTTTTTGAACGGTGTCATTTTTATAGGATCCGATTGAATCCACACAAGTGTATTTTTTGGTGACCTTTGGTCATATTTTGTGATTCATCGTTTTGATAAAAAGGATCATGGTTGACCCTTTGAAGGTTGAGCCAATAACTCAGTTGCCTCCCTGCGTACAGTCAGACAACTTTAGAGCCTACAAGGAAAGGCAAATTTCCTCAGGCGTTTTATTCTGAACTATGCTAACATAACAAAGGGCTTTATGCACCTTTTGAAGAAAGGTGGTCCCATTATGTTGGGATGAATATGCACAACGTTCTTTTGATGCTTTGGAGAAAGCCTTGGTTTCAACTCCTTTGTTGAGTCCCCCTAATTAAAATAGAGACTACTTGTTGTATTTGGATGCAAATGAGTATTTGATTGGCATTGTTCTAGTTCAGGAGGATGATGAGATCCAAGAGAATGTCATCTATTACTTGAGTCGTGCTCTTATGGGTCATGAAATGAGAGACTCGCATGTAGAGAAACTGGCACTAACATCTTTTCATCTTGTCAAGTGGCTCTAACATTACATTCTATTATTAAATACAACCATCATCGTCGTGGTCAATCAAGTTCAATATGTTTTGACTAGGATAATTATTAGTGGGAAGTAAAACAAGTGGATTTTTGTGCTTCAACAATTCGATTTGGACTTTGTGTTTGCAAAATCTAAGAATTATTTAGTCTTCGTTGAGTTGATGTCAAAGTTTCCATTAGAGAACGAGGAAGGTGATACGACAGACTCATTTCCGGATGAGCACATTTTCCTCATCTCTTCATCCGATCCATGGTATGGGGATATCCTTATATATCTCCAAACTCTAAAGTTCCCTCCAAACTGCTCAAGAGATGAGCAACGATGGATCCAACATATGGAAAAAAGCTACCTCATTATCATTGACACTTTGTATTGGAAAGGGATGGACTCGATCTTTTGGTGTTGCTTAAATCTTGAAGAAGCGGAGGTTGTTTTAAACAACTTCCATAGTGGAGCATGTGGTGGTCACTTGTCTAGGTTGGAAACAATCCAAAAAAATTGTGCACGGGATACTTTTTGCCTACGATCTTTAAAGATTGTGTTGAAGTCGTCAAGAAGTGTCATCCATGCCAAATTTTCACTAATAAAATGCATGCACATCCTGCTACTATGTTTCATGTCATCATTGTTGGCCCCTTCATCAAGTCGGGGATTGATTTTATGACATGCCACCCGACTTCGGCTAGGGTGCATCGTTACATCATTGTAGTTGTCGACTACTTTACTCAGTGGGTTGAGGCTATGCCAACTTTTACTAATGAGGGGAGACAACAACACTATTCATATTCAATTAGGTCATAGCTAGGTTCGGGGTTCTGAGAGAGATTGTCACTAACCATGATAGTCACTTCCAGAACCACATGATGTCGGAGTTAGTATCAAAACTGGGGTTTAGGTAGGAACACTCGTCTCCTTACTATCCCAAGGATAACGGTCAAGTTGAAGCCATCAACAAGTCATTAAAAAAAATACTAAGAAGAATGGTTAATTCAACTTGAATGAACTGGCACTTGATGCTTTACCCGGCCTTGTGGGCTTACCGAACCTCAGTTAAAACTGCCACTGGTTTCTCACCATTCCAACTCGTTCATGGAGTGAAAATAGTTTTTCCAATTGAATGTGAAGTTCCTTCACTCAAGATAGCAGTCAAGATCCTTCCAAATACGACTCAGCTCGAAGAACAACTAGTTTATCTTGAACATCTCGATGAGCAACGTTGAGATGCAATTGTAGCGAACAAAGTGCATAAGAAAAAATTCAAGTCCTGATACGATAAGTTCGCCCATCCCAGGGTGTTCTCCGAGGGAGATCTTGTGTTGGTCTATGACCAGGACAAGGATTCCTTGGGGGTAATAAATTTCAAGCCCATGTGGTTCAGTCCTTACATCGTGCGATGGGTTTTAGAGAAAGGCTCCTACGAGCTCGCAGATTTTGAATGAAATGTGTTGTCGGAGCCCAGAAATGGGCTCTACTTGAAGAAGTAATATGATTAGGGCCGGTGGCTTGAGCATTAACACTCTTGTATTTTATTGTTTATATTGTATGTAGCTTTGTTTATGTTTTTGGTCATTTTGTTGCGTTAGTAATTGACGTGATTTTGTTGTGTTGTAGATGCTCGAGGAATCGTTGATTTACTTTGTATTCACTAATGGCACTAGTCACCATAGTCGACACTTAACATCCACTGCTTGGGTGATTTATTCTCATTCTAGGCATTTAGTATCCGTTGGAGGTGTGTATCTCAGGGAAACTACCAAAAATGTTGTTGAATATAACGTTGTTATTGAGATTTTGCGAGATGCATTGTCGTATGGTATTTATCACCTTCAAGTATTCATGGATTCACAATTGGTAGTTTTACAGTTAAAAAGTGTATATCGAGTTCAAGATCGATTTCTATTATGGTTTTTCCTTAGGATACATCTTCTGGAACGTTCTTTTGAGTTCATTACATATGAGCATGTTCCTAGGAGAGCTAATGAGTTAGTTGATGCTTATGCTAATTATGTGTTATATTGGAATGTGTATCATCAGTAAAGTAAAGCACACACATACACATGTAAATATATACTTTTGCAAAGTAAAACACAAAATATATATAATGCACAAAAAATAATATATATATATCAAAATGAGATCCATCAAAGTACAAAGTATGGGGCCTCATAGCCCTCGAAAGTCATATAATGGTATACAAGTACAAAATTATTCTATGAGTACATAATATGTCTAGGCTTGAGGCCAGTCCACCTTATCATAAAAAAACTACGGTGTTTGCTAAACGCAGGAATAATTGGATACATGGCCTGGGTATTCCTACGACATGTCATTGCATATTGATGGGGAGTTCGTCAATAGTATCCATAGGAACATTACGCATGAGGGCCTCATATATGTGTTTGTGGGCTCATCATGGGCACCTGCTCAAAAAAGAAAGTACACAGGACACTTCCGAAGAAGAAGTTATTCTCCTTCCTAAGCTTGCAGTCTATTAATTGTGCTTTCATATTGTTTAGCATAGTGGTACTCCAATCATACATAGTAGGGCGTAGGCATTCAACTCCATAATGAATTTGTGCCTGTGATGCCAAGTTTAAAGAGTTGGATCCCATGATCTGAACCAAGGTGTATAGAATGACTCAGGGGCTCAAGTTGGTTATTGTTTTTATTGGCACTTACAATCCACTCTTCTTAGTGTCAAAAATACATTACTTGTTGATAAAATCATTTATACTTCGGCCTCCTCCTCGAGATTGGAAGTTTGGCACTTCTTCTCTCCTCGATAAGTTGGTAATGAAGTAAATGTATTTGACTGTAATGGTCAAAGACTGTCTGACGAGCATGAATGCCTCAGAAACTGTGTTCGAGTAGTTAATTAGGAGATTTACTAATATCCTTTGTGCTCTCATGTCGCTAGCTTGGAAAAAATTGTACACACTGCAAGAACGCAGAGCTTTCTTGGCTTCATTGTTATCAGACATCACTTGATCCACCTCCTCATGTTCACGTTCTCTCTACACAATGGACATCCTGTCATTTTCCAAAAATTTTTTGAGTTAGTTTTTTTTTATTTTTCAATTTCCTTTGTGCGCATATGTGACTTTTCTTTAGAACAGTGGCGGATATCCACAACTAGTGTTTCCACCAGTTGTGGACATCCATGGTTTGCCTTAAGGCATCCCGCAGATGCACAGGTTGAAGTTTTTAAAAGTGAATTTAAGCTTGATTTTTGGAAAAAATATACAAAATGAAGAATTGAAATACAAGACAAAGATGGAATACTTAGTTGTTGTGGGTGGTAAGAGGTGAAGTTGCTCCAAGATCTGTGTTTTCATGGTTTTTCTCTCCAAGGGTTTTGGTCACTTTGATAATTATTTGGGTGAAATGGTAAAAATAAAATGGTAATTGGGTAATTATACCAAATTTTATTAAAATTTTGAAAACCCACTTTCTAAAGTTTCTTGATTTTCTCCAAATTTTCGACTAATGATAAAATTTTGTAGCATTATCATCATTTTTGCGGGTCTTGGGACTATTTTATTTGGTACCTTTATCATCGATTGGACAATTATTGTACAAGAATTTCGGCAGGAAATGTGTTTATAACTAGAATTTAGGTTAGGGTTCTATTCACTCAAATTGTTGAATTCTCAGTTACCATTGCCGTCTAAACCTAAGGTCAACCCCATCAACGAACGATGAAACCTTTCTCTCTTAAAACATTACTTTCGATTGATGGTAGAGCCCTATATCTTCCATAAATCTAGTATAGTATCATTTTTCATTATGGTGCTCATCTCTAGTATAGAATCATTTTTCATTATGGTGCTCATGTTGCAAGTTTGTGTCTAGGCTCGGGGGTCTTGTTTAGTCCCGCCATGAATTTGTGTTTGAACTTCATACTTCTTACTCGTTCTCATTTTGGCCTTTTCTAACGAGACCCCTATCTTACATGATGCTCCTTAACAACATTATGGAGTCCATAGTTAAGATCTTTTCAGACTCCTTAAAATTGAAAAGATTGTCGATTGACGTTGTTCCTTGTACACTCATTAAATGGATCTGAAGGAACGTCTGTCCAGCACATGTTTACTCTTTTTTTAGACTGGAAAGGACTACTTAAGAAAAATGAATACTCTAGTCTACGGGATAGAAGAGTTCTCTGAAGTTTTGTTTTATACTTTTTCGGGCTCAGTGGACTAAATTTACGAAAAAGGATGAGGGAGTTCATAGTTAAGCTTTTTCTCAGACTCCTTAAAATTGAAAAGATAGTCGAGTGATCTTGTCTCTGTCACACTCGTTAAAAAGGTTTTGAAGAGGCATCCTTTCGGTATAATTTTAACCCTTTTCTAGATCAATTGGACTGTAGAAAAAAAAATACTCTGGCCCTACTGTGACCAAAAGAGTTCTCCTTGGTATGATTTTATTCTTTTTCAGGCCCTGGAGACTAAATTTATGAAAAAGACCATTATGGGAGGTTTACTTCCCAAAGTTCAAACGTGTTTGAATCTGCATATTGATTGCTTGTGCTTTTAGGCCTAATGTTGTCTTCAACATGTTGTTGTTGAACCAAATTGCTATGCATTCCTATCAGTTCTCAGCCTTGCAATTTATGCCTTTGTGACTCGACACCTTATCCCTGGAGGAGACATTTCCCCAAGTGTCCTTATCCTGCACATGCTTTCCTTGCATTGAACATAGGTATGTTCGTTGCGCTTTGGAACTAGTTTTCTTGCCCGTGACACTTGTTTCCTTCACTGTACCATAAGCATTATTTTATTCTTTTCCAGGCTTATATAACATGAAAAAGACAAAAAAAAATGAAAAAAAACAAAAATAATGGGAAAACATCTAATAGATTTTATTGGAAATAGTCTTGTCGCCCTTGAATAAATCACAATCTTGAATCAGTATCTCATCATTTTGGGTTTAGTATGGATTTAGGAGACTTTTCCTCTCTTTGAGTTTTTTCTCCTTTGGTTGGTTATTCTTCCAACTATATGGAGCGTTTGTTGATACCTCCTGGTTCGCAAATGTATCCTGATTTATGAGTCATGTTGCCCAGGTTGTTGGGTATGTGTTATATTCTTTGCATGACTAGCTATAGTGTCCATTGTTTTCTTTGCATGATTAGCTAACGTGTCACCTTTTTGCCTCATTTTTTTTGTCGCCTCGATTTGCATGTCCATTGTTGGGCGGTTTTTCGACACATGGTTTTTGTAAATGGTTTTCTATTTCTAGTTAAGGAATTGGGGTTGTTGGCTAATCTAGGTCATTGGGTTAGGGTTTTTGGATGTCGTTGGCTCCTATATGTATATTGTATTGTAAACAATGTATGATGTGAATGAATATAGAATATGTTGGTTTTCCTGGTTTGGGTTTGCAAGGGAAAAATATATGTGTAATGTGTGTATTTTCCATTGTATATTTTTTGTTCTTTTCTTAAAAATTTGTTTGCAGTAAAATATTGTACAAGGTTAAAATCTACACAGGTCACATAATGTGTCGTGCTTCTATTCAAGGGAAAATTTTCAACCTATGTCGTCCATTCTACAGTTAGCCTTTGACCTTGCAAGTCAACCTTCCCCAAGTTGAGTCTCATCATCACAAGTATCAATCTCTTCATCTTATCTCTTCCAAATATTTGTCCTTTCACCACCCCTCGTGCTAGATGATGGAGGATTCCTTAATGCCTTCCTTCTAGTGGATTCCCTCCCATCAAATTTGACACATATTTCTTTGGGAGAGGGATCTAGAGATATGTTTGGTACCTTGGGGCGTGTAATCATCAGTGGTAGGTTGCCTCACTATTTACAGTGGGAATACATCAATTTTCCCTACTTGATAATTTATACCAAGTGTTTGACGCCAACTCATTTATTCACACTTGTTAGATAGTACTAGGGTGCCTTGACTCCCATCATCATTATAGATGGGTTGTCTTGCATTTGTTAACGGTATACATCAATGACTGGTAATCAAATGATGTCTTGTTGTGTTTGACTTCGACTCATCTATTCACGTAGTGTAGACTTGTACCACGACGGATCGTTGTGAAGACTTCAAGTGAAGTACGAGCACCACCTCTTTTGTGCTCCTTCCTGACTCATATGGTGCCACCTCATAGACTTTGGTACTTGCAAAGGATCAATTTGTTCATTTTCTTGGTTCCAAATGTCCTATGTTCCTGATCTTGAGACATAGCTCCACCATGTATCTCTTCGTGGCTATGATCCACTGTGTATTCTTTGTGGCCATGCTTGTTTCTTCATATTTATCACATGGATCGATTGTGTATTGTTCGTGGCCATGGAAATTAGTCATAATTTCATATGTACCATGGATCCGCAGTGTATTTTCTTTGGCGTCCATGATTTATCACTCTTGAGCATGGGTATGCCCGACTTGGGAAACAAAAATCTTACTTGATCGTTGCTTATAGCTATTGTTTTTTGGATCATTTGTTCAGGAACCTCTGTGGATACTTTGATGCATCATTTCCTCTCAGAGTTCAGAATGTATTTCGGCCATCATTACTCCCTTTTGACCTCACACATTAGGGGGCATATGTTATAACACAAAATTCCACACTTGTGCTTTTGTGCCATGGCCTAACCCTTTCTGAATGCTTGTTATAGTTTTTCTTAAAAGTCACCTCCAAAATCATCTAAAAAACATGCTTTAAGAGCATATCTGCGGGTTTCCCTAGTGCAACACCCAGACATCCATGCCTTTCCTCACTGCAACCCACATATTCTCTCATTTTTGGTGAAAAATAAAATAATCCCTTGTTTTCGAGTGGATTTCCTGGTTGGGCTCGTTTTCCAATGACCCTTTCCTGTACATAACGAAATCCAACTCCCCAAACCTCTTTGGGAAGATATAAAACAACCACACAGGGATAAATATGAGAAGATAAGTCCCTTGGTGCAAAGTTATGTTGCCAACATCTAGCAAGCCTCATTTATGTATATTCTATGAACAACATCCCCTTTAATATGGAAACTCCTTTTCCAAAGCTTCTTTCTCCTTTTATGTGACTATAGGGTGTCTCCTTGTCCCTATCTGAGTCATTGATAGAAGTATTTATAGGTTGAGTTGATGCTTGATGATTCCTACAAGAACCCAGATAGTTGGCTTCAAGATGGTGCCTAAGGTTGAACAAGGTTGTAACTTACCTTTTCCACTTGCCGGTAACAAAAGAGTTTGTTTTCCCCCATATTTGTCTTCATTGTACATTTATCTATATTCTTACTTTGAATCT
>SNQJ01S0001659.1:74088-84611 GCA_010110895.2 Picea sitchensis | reverse complement strand
CAATGTCACAGTTTCAATTAGGTCGTAATTAGCTATAATTTTTAACGTTTAGAAAAATCATGTTGCTTTAGGTAGCGTCACTTTTTTATGTAGGTGTTGATTTTAAGGTTTTTCTAAGCAACTATTTGATTTTTTAAGGCCATACTTGAAAAATGTTGTAATTTTGATGGTGCTATCGGTAGCACCACTTTTTGATTTGGAGGTTGATTTTCATATTTTTTATGCATAATTATGGATTTTAAGGGTTAGAGTTCTCATTAAGTCAGTAACTTTTTTTATGTTCAACATTTCTCTTGTGATGTGTGTATACACATAGCAATATTTGAAGTCAAATGCATGCAAACCTCTGAGAAGGGTGATGCACCTTGTTGTGTTGTCTCTTACTAACTATATGATTTTCAACCGAAAATATTGCACATGTTTGCAATGTCCATAAACTTATGTTGAACACCACTATTTCCTAGATTTTAATGTCAACGACACATACATTGTTGGTTTTGTTGTAGCAATTGTCATGTCATTGCATGCCATGAGAGCAACAAGGAATATAAAATCACTATGAAGGACGATCATATAGAAAATGACAATGAAATTGTAAATCTTTCTCCTTCCAAACTTGTTTCCTAATTTATACACTATGTCATGAAAATATTTCATCTTTAATTTTTAGGATGCACATAATTTGACCATATATCTACCCTACCACCAAAATGCTAGATTATGCTCCTATGACAAAGAACTTTGCCTCCAAATTCAAGAACAACCAGCATCAAAATTTCCAACAATGCATCTCTTCAAAAATGTTGTGAAAAATGGGCCCAAAGGTTAAAGTATTTACTTCTCTTGACAACATTTGTTTTCATTTTAAATGATAATTCCGCAAAAATCATAAAAATCACAGTGACTTTTGTGCAATCAAAAGTCCATGCAAATACCTATTTGTTGTTCCATTTAATTCAACATTCTTTAGTTATTGGTTTTCATCGACAAATCAAAACTAGCATCCATTCTTGTAACCTTCTTACTTCCAATAACAAAAGTGTCTCTGAGAAACAAAAATATGTTTATACCTACATTTGAAATTGTCTAATGTGAACAACAAGTTCTCATCTGTATGGAAACCTGGATCGCTATCCTTCTTGAAACAATGGAATCTAAATTGGATCTATTTCAAATTTGTCATCTTATTTTTCAAAAAAAAAGATATTTTATTTGTAATGTGAATAATTCTGTTCACGTAGCTTGTTTTCATTGCTATGTAATGCTCTTTATTTTGTCGCTGATGTGGTTTTAAGATCTAAAATTTGTATAGTATACATTGTGTGGATTCTCTTAATTTTGATACTACAAATTGTAAGGAAGCATTCTTAGAGTAATTTTAATGCTTGTAATTTGTTGGTTATTTTAAACATTGGCATCCTATGTTCTCAATGTTGCTAGGTGGCATTGTTGAAAGAATTAAAATTCTTTTTCCAAAATATTGGATTGATTATGTATACATTCATGTGTGATTATGAGATGCATTTTGATCACCCATGAGATATTTTGTTCATTTATAAAGTGGTGTCCAAATTTGTTATCTACAAACATTTTTGGAAATGTGTTAAATACATCTAGTCACATTGCAAAGCTTTGTTCTAAAATGACACCAATGGATGAAATTTTAATATATGTTTCAAATAAAATTGAAAACATGGTTTCAAGTTATGAAATGTATTTTAAATATTTTTACCTTTACAAATATATATTGTGTAATGGGAATATTAATGTAAGATTATTGATGTTTTTCTCATTCCAAACTATGGAATTTTAATTTAAGATTTTTTATATTCTTGTTATTCAAAAGGATTCTTGTTGAACAAACTTCAAAATATTTGTATTGGATAGGCTTTAGTATAAGATATGATGTTCCATCCCAAATTTATCAATAAAGTTTTTATGTTTTCATGAAAAAATATCCATCTGATGAAATGTAGTAGGCTAGCCCTACAACCATGTCCAAAACAAGATGAGTGTGTTTGAACTCCAACAAATATAATGCTTATATTATCAAAACTTATGGAGCACACTCTTCATTTCTAATAAACACCATGCATTTGATTGATGTCATATGACCCTTATCACAAATTAATGTGATTTCTTACTCTCATTTTGATAAGGTGCTCATTCATCTACAAAAGTAATTTCTAGAAACCAATTCCATATGCAAAGAGTAAAGTTTGAGGCGGGAAAAAAATTATCTTCTATCAACCATGAATGATTTGTATAGATGATTACAATCAGACACTTGACAAAGTCAAAAATAACTACCCTATATGATCTTGACAATCATAATTAACTAAATAGCATAAATGCACAATGCTAAATCTCAACATGCTTACATTTACTAATGGGTAGACTAAAGAGGTGGCACGTCCCATTATCCTAGGCATATGCACCTTATCATCTCTTCCCTATTTACACTAAAAGTGTCCCCACTTTCTCCACTTGCTAGGGGCATTGTGCTTGAAAATTTGATGGTGAAATCCATTTGACTTGAGTGGGGAGATGACCTTGACACCCAACAAGATAGGAATGATCTTGTTGTTGTCTAGTGGAATGAGTTCACTTATCCAGTAAGGTATCTTCAGAAAATGGTGGTTGAAGTCTAGAATAGTGTCTCTAAGATGGACAACTTGCACTTAATCTTCCAAAAGACAACACTCATACAATTTTAGATTTTAGACATTGATAACATCATGGATGTCGCATTAAAAAGGCGAGTCTAAATGGTAGGTGTTGTCATTAATATGCTACAAGATCGTATAGGGCCCATATAGTAGCAGTTTGAGTTTGTGGCATTGCTAATTATAATCTAGAGTACACAAATATGATCAAGGCGATACAACCAACCATCAAAAACAACATAAGAAAGGATCAAGACGTGGCATTTCAATGGGATGGTGCACTACATGCCATATGGGACCAAAGAAAGGATCGTCGACATACAAATATTTCAACTCTTCATGGGCAGCACAACAAACATTGAGGATGTTTAGTCCCTAAGGAGAGGGAAGTGACTATGTTCGAACTCCCTTGTTTATACTTGATCACCATAAGATGCCCATTTGAGATGGCGTTGGTCTTTAATCTTGAACTGAGAATCAAAAAAAATTAAGGGATGATGATCTATGTGCAGAATGGTTTCTTTGCCCAAAATATAATGATGTCACTAGTTCAATGCATACACCAAGTGATTTGAAAATTGTCGTGGATATTCCACTGGGCAGTGCATTACAATATATCTAATAACATACTGAAATCTTTTTGTGAAGGTTAATTTCCTTTAAATCTCAGATTATTTAATTATTGGTTTTCTGCTTAAAATGTATGAAATATATTAGATGCGAAAAATAGATAATATAAATAAACACTCACACACCATCCAAAAATAAACACAATATATAACCTAGGAAACACAATACAGGAAAAAAACCCAGCTAGAAAGTGAGGTCGCTCTGCTCTCTTTTCTTCAGATGCAAGTAGAAAGAAAGAGGCACTCTCTGTGGATTTGCCTTTGACATTGTGACATGTATGGCTGCTACGAAATCTCTCATTCTCTATTATTCTCTCAAAATACCACTCTTAGGTGCTCTACTCAACTATGGAACAAAATACAGTACTAAAGAATGAAACCCCTTCCCCTCCTAACGGATTGGTATTTAACATAGTCCGATAGCCATCTAGGGGTAGGGTTTTGACTTCCTCAACCATCAATTGGTTATAAATTTTGGACCTTATAAAATCTTATTGAAATTCCACACGTGGCTAGTTCCATATGTTTGAGTAGGGAGGGATAACATGGCTTCTACTCCTACCATGGTGGTCAACAAGGTAGGTTAACTTGCGGGAGACATAACTTTCACATATGAGCCCTGATTGAGGCATGGTTTGCATCGCTGGAAAGGTCTCATAGTGTAGAACACCTTCAAGGGTGTGTGCATAAGTTTTGGAAATCAGAACTCCCAAAAATGTTGTTTAATGCCTCAAAATGGCTCTAGAAAATTCCAGACCCCAATTTTCCAAATTGGGACCTGGCACTAAAATGGCCTTGCAACTCAAATTCTATAATTTTTTCCGCTCTGAAAGCATCAAAATAGATAACAAATAATATAATGATCCAATCGGGATCATACCTCCCCATTTAGAGAGGCTTTTGATCCCCAAAATCTTTACTAAATGAGGTGAGGAAAATTTGCCTCTACCTTCTCCATGGAATACCATTTTGCTTTGTATGGAAGTTGTCCTTTTAGCTCAATATGCCAAAATTCATGTTGCCCCTATCTTGTAGTTCTGTACTTCTGCAATATTGTGTCTTCTACCAATTTCACCTAAGCATTTGGTGCTAAGTTCTCTCTGGTAAGTACGGCCTGCTCATCCTCCTGATCCAACCTGGAAGGCTCATAGAGTTTCAAATTCTCCACATTCACTACTGAGTAAATGTGCATGTATGGAGGTAGATTGAGTCTGTAGGCATTATCTCCCAACTTCTCCAATATCTCGAAAGGGCCATACTGCATAGCTTTGATATTCTTACCAAAATGTTGTAGTATTTCCTCGTCTAGTTGTAACCAAGCCATGTATCTCACTTTGAATTACTTCTCGGTTCTGTGTTGATCATGCTTGGCCTTGTATATTTATTGTGACTTCTTCAATGTCTCTTGTGCTTTCAAATGGATCTTCCTAATCTTCTCAACAAATTATTTTACTATCGTTGCATCTCCTGTGAGGTCCTCCCTCACTCCTTACTATCCATATACAACATCCAAGGTTGAAAGTGGCAAATATCTAAATCAAGTTTCAAAAGGTGACTTACTAGTAGAAGTGTGGACTATTATCTGATAAGAGTGTTGTATATAGATCATATTTTCATCCCAGGTCTTTGGATGTTTTTTATTGTAACCTCTCAAAAGTTGCACCAAAGTTGTGTTGACAACTTCTGCCTACCCATTTGTCAGTGGATGGAATGTTTTAGATCCCTTGAACTTGGTGTCCATCTTATCCCATAATGTAGTCCAAAATGTACTGAAAAATATAGTATCCATGTCTAAGATGATGCTCCTTGGTATCCCAAAGTGCACCCAGACCTGTTCAAAGAACATGTTTGTTGCTTCTTGTCATTTGATGGTCTTTTTACAATGCAAGAGAATGCACATCTTGTTAAACTTGTCAACTAACACAAATATATAGTCATGTCCCTTCCTAGTTGTTGGTAAACCTCCCACAAAATCCATGGAAATGCCTTCCCAAGGTCAAGTGGGTACAGGTAAGGGATGATATATACCTTGCTTATTGTTATCATGCTTGTTGGTACAACAAAGTATACATCCTATAATATATCGTGCTACATCTTTTTGCATTATGGGTCAGTACACATACCTTGATAAGTTGCCAACTGTCTTCCCAACACCAAAAGGTCCTACAACCTTGGAGGTGTGAACCTCTCTAATAAGCTGAAGTCGTTCACCTTTAGGGACACAAAGCTTGTCGAGCTTGTAGAGTAACACATTCTGGAAATGATAGTTAGCCTTGTCGTCACCGTATTCTATATGAATTTGGCCTTGTAGTTGTTGAAACACCTCCTTGAAATCCTCATCTTTTGTGTATGCTTGTCTATAAACATCATGGGTAAAAGTCTCCATGTGCATCAAATTTCCCAAAGCTATAATCTTAAATGTGGGTGGCCTTAAAAACACATCTTCCAACATGTTTGTGGTTCCCTTCTTATACTTGATGACTAGATCAAATTGCTATAAAAAAAACCATCCATTTGCAATGTCTAGTTTGTTGTAGCTTACTATGGGCCTACAAACACTGTAGCGACCGGTGATCTATGTAGATGATGGTCTCATTTCCCATTAGATAATGCTTCCACTTCTTGATAGTTTTAACCAAGTCATAGAGTTCATTGTCATAGGTAGGGTAGTTGAGAACTACCCCATGAAATATTTCATAATGATAGCATACAAGGCTTCCTCCTTGCATCAGAACTACTCCTATGGCATACCCACTTACATTTGTCTCCACTTCTAAATGCTTTTACAAGTTTGTTAATGCGAGAACTAGTGCTTGACTAATCTTTCTTTTCAACACATTGAAATCCTTTTATTGATTCTTCCTCGCTGGAAATTCTTACCACTCATTGTTATGGTGTGGAGGGGTGCAGCTATCGCTGAAAATGAAGTTATGAACTTTCGTAAGTATTATGTTTCCCCAAAAACACTCCTAAATTCAGTGACATTTGTAAGAACTAGCCATTTCATGATGGTCTCCATCTTTGTGGGATCTATCTTGAGCTCCCCTCCACTGATCACGTACCCCAAATACAACAAATATTGCTGAGAAAACTCACATTCCTTGAGGTTAGCGAACAATTGATGCTTCTTCAGAGTCTCTAACACCAACATAAGATGTGAGATGTGTTCCTCACATGTAGCACTATAAACCAGTGTATCATCCAAATAGACTATAACAAGTGAATCTAGATATGGGTGTAATACATAATTCATCAGTCTCATAAATGTCGTTGGGCTTTACACAAACCAAATGGCATGACCAACCATTCATACAAAAATTTCCTTGTTGTGAAGGTAGTATTCCCTTCCATGTGTCTTCTTCCTTGATACGTACCTGGTGGTATCCCTATTTGAGATCCAACTTGGTGAAATATTTTGTGTGTTGCAACTGATCTAATAGATAATCGATCACAGGCAGATGGTACTGATATTTTAGTATAATCTTGTTCAATGCTCTGTAGTCAATACACATTTTCCAAGTCCAATCCTTCTTTGGTACAATTATGATATGAAACCCATAAGGTGAGGTGCTCAGTCGAATCAATCCCTGCTCCTGCAGAAACTGCAACTGCTTCTTCACTTCATTTGCTTCCAGAACAGACTTTCTATACAACCCAATGTTCGACAATTGAGAGTCTAGCAATAACTGTATTTCGTGCTCCACTTCCCTTTTGGGCGATAACCCTGTTGATATTATGGTAGTTGTGGGAGGTATTTACCTCCATGTGTAAACCTGATGAGAATAGAATACTCCGGAAAGAAAGAAAAACCCTAATGAGTTGGCTAATAACCCTAGAAGACTTGTCGGCTCAAGAGGATAATTTATATTAGGTTATTAGCCTCCAAGAGAATAAGTCGGCCAAAAATAATAATAATATACTGAACAGACAGGTACCCAGAAGGAGAAGTCGGGCCCAGTAAGTATGTCAGAACCACTATAAATATAAGGCGCCAGTCTCTCATTTGACACATCTCAACAGTTGCAGAGAGCTAGTTCTGCGCAGTGCAGTTGCAGTCTTGTGCGCAGGTTTTTTGGAGAGTTGTCGCTGCAGCTAGCAGTTACATTTTGGCTTGGACTATCTCTTGGTTAGGGTTTGGACTATCTGATCAGCGCTTTATGATGCAGTATCCTTGGGGAAAGGTACGCTACCCTTTGTATGGCTATCTAGCCTAGGGTTTGCTTCTGGAATGATTCTCTATCAAGGTTTAGGTGCTCGGAGGGTGGCTTCAGCCTATGGTTGGGTGACAAGGGTATTGTCAATGGTAAAACGAGCACACATCCTTCATATTGTAACAAGTTATGGGCCCACACCTCCTTCAATCAGTTTAAACGTTGGAAGGAAACATAGCTGCTAGGATATTGAGCTCGTTGAGGAACTGTTGCTAGGGTTACTAGCAGAAGCATCTTCCAAGACATTATCGCTAGGGTTACTAGCAGGAGCAGTTGCAGAAACCCTAATCCTCTTGTTGAGGCACCTTAAGTGAATGGATTGACCTAATCTTCAGATAGATCAATGCGCTCTAGCCTAGCGCATCTCCTGGTACTCTCAGAAAGCCAAGACATGAAGTTTGAATTTCTAGTCAAATCTAGGGTTGACCAAGTCAAGCAGCCATGACTTACTCTATGAAGTCAGAGAACAAGTTAGATGGAGCCTCTAACTTCAGAATAAAGCACTGAATATCGTGAAAGGAAAGATCATGAAGCCAGAGTTTGAAGAAGGGAAAAGAGAAGGAACCGCAGAACATTCATAGTGGTCTTTTATGGATTCATAGTGGAATCCATAAAAGACCACTTGATACCCTACATCTCCCATCTTGACTCATCGAAGAAGATGTGTGATGCCCTAACAAATCTCTTCTCAGTCAGAAACATTGGACAAGTAATGAGTCTGAAGAATGAGTTCTGTGACATGAAGATGAATGATGATGACAGCATAACATCATACTTTGTGAGAATCTCTCAGTTAAGAGATCAACTACAAGCTATTAAAGAAATCATCTCAGAGAAGGAGTTGGTAAACATTGTACTCAATGGTATTCCCAAGACGTGGGATGCATTTGCCGCAAGCATGAACACAAGAAAGGAGTATCCGACATTTGACAAACTTTGGACTTCTTGTGCTCAAGAAGAATCAAGGATCAATGCAAAAGAGAAACCCCAAAAGAAGTACGATGATCAAGCCTTCATAGCAAGATTCAAGAACTTCAAGAACAAAAGGAAGTTTGGTTCAAGGAGGAAGCCAAATCAAGAGAAAGACATTTCATAAGTACAATGCTTCAACTATGGTCACTACAAGAATCATTGTCTCGAGCTAAAAAAAAGGAAGGAAAAACATGACGTATCAATTGTTGAAGAAAAGGAACCTACAAAGAAGACTAAGCAGGATGGAAGAGACTTCTTCTTCTAAAGGTAACAAAACTCTTTTTATTTCTTGTACATATCATGTTTGCATCGTCTCTGTACATACCTTGTATATCTATCTCTTGGAAGATAATGTGTTCCAAGAAGAACTATAACTATGGAATAACAACAAGATAAGAATGGATATCATTAGATAATACACATGAAAGGATGAAATACAAATCATGTGGAATCTATTGCAAGATACGCTGAATCAATCATGAAGAGACTCAGAAGAAGCAAAGACAGAAAGAAGTCAACAATCGAGAGGAAATTGGAAAAAGACTTATGACATTTTGTAGAAGACAACAAGATGGAAGCGTGGATTCTGTTAGACAAGAGAGCCAATTATATATTGCAGAAAACAATAAGGATGCAGATGGAAGCGTGGACTCTGTTAGACGGAGGGAGCCGATTATATGCACTCATACATGAAGTAAGGATTAGGAGGGAGCTAATCCTATGATCCATTGAAGATGATGAAGTATATATCCATGATAGCAGCCATGAAAGACAATACGTATTCTTCAAAGAGAAGCCTTAAAGTATCCCTAGTTGTCCATCCACATCTGTGATCCTATGATGGAAACTTTAGGGCATGGAATCTATAAGAAATTCCATGGACCCGAGAACTAAAGAAACACGTGAAAATTCCAAGAAAGAAAGAAGCCAGAACAATCAGTCATTGTATCAAGAATCACAAGATTGTCAGCCTAATATAAACTCAATAAAAGCGATCAAGCAGAGGAACTGAAAGTCGTGATGAAGAACAGTGTATGGAAGAGTTATGAATTAAAGCATTACGAGATCCAAAACTAGAGGTTCTCCCAGATGGAGGGAGAAGACTATGATGATTACTTGTTCCAGTAAACCAGACTTATCTCTACATGAGTCATTATATCATCCGCAACATCCATGAGTTGGAGTTCTACATCAGATGAATGCAAAGAATGTTCTCCAGAGAAATTGAATAAAGAGCAATCTCAAGACTTTGAGGCATACCAAAAAGAGACCCTTGTATGCAGATAGAAGAAGATAACTTGGTGGAGAACCTCTAGTGCACAGCAGAAGCGTGGTGAAGATTTCCTATAACATCAAGATGATTACTTAGTAGATTAGATTTCATGATGACAGAAGAAGTGCCACGTGGATATGTTCCAGTTTTCCAACAATGATATACTCTATTTGCTCAGAGCTACATAAAGCCTTCACAGAAAATCAGTGTTCCAGACTAAAGTACATTTGAAATCAAGCATTACATTATCTGTGATGAAGTCTAGAAAGGAGAAAGTGATTCTCCAATACATATCTCCACAGATGAGTAGATAAGCAGACATTTTGGTAAAAGATGAAAGAGTTTGCGTACTCAAGTTGGAGCTCGTGGAGACGACTTCCTTATTGAAAGAGGAAGAGATGACTCCCAGGTTGGGAGGGAGCACTGAAAATATTATTGAGGACATTCATTTTCAAGATTGAAAAATAATCCATCTTGGACAGATGCTTTCTTGTTCAGAAAGTGGATTGAGATTTCTGACAGACAGCGATTTCCCATTGTTGTTAACATGGGAAATGGTCCAGATTGTTGATGTATCATAGACAGCGACTTCCCATTGTGGTTAACATGGGGAGTGGTCTAGGGCAGTGTCTCTTCTTGAGGGTTACTCAAGAAGACTGGCCCGCCTCGCCGAACAACGATTTCTCATTGTGCTTAACATGAGGAATGGTCCGTTTTGGAGGTTGATGCAGGGCAGTCTTTTCCTCTTGTGGTTAACAGAGGAAATGGTCCG
>SNQJ01S0001659.1:47914-72735 GCA_010110895.2 Picea sitchensis | reverse complement strand
GGGTGGCTTCGGCCTATGGTTAGGTGACAAGGGTATTGTCAATGGTAAAACGAGCACACATCCTTCATATCCTAACAAACCCTTTAGGGTCTTGGAACACTCCTTTGTATGCCTATAGAAACTCCTCCAAGCGATGTTTCTACTCTTTAGAACACCCCTCCATGGATGCCTTTACTCTTATTGACTTATCATCAGACTGATTTTCTCTTAAGTAATACATATTTCTTACTAGAACTAATCAACTTCTTGAATTGGTTGGCACTTACCAGTGAGATCTTTGACTTGTATTTATGTGCGTTAATGATATAGGCCTTACCATCCTTGATCATTCGATACTAGTTGTCTCTTCACATGAATATTGTATCCCTCATATACATGTAGGGGCTTCCAAGCACTACTCCACATACTTCAAGAGATAGTATGTCCAATTCCACTTTATCAATAAAATCAACACTAACAACAAATATAATATTATATTGTTTCTCTACCTTGATCTTTGCATCCTTGTTTACCTATCCCAATAGATATGGGCTATGATGATTGCAAACCTCCAATCCAAGATTGCTAACCATATCCACTGCTATGATATCCACTGCTATGATATTAGCATGTGAACCAAAGTCAAACAAAGCATCTATCTTGATCTTCTTGACCTGGATCTTGATGTGGAAGAGTTTTTTCATGTCCTTCTCTTCTTAGTGATAAAGACTACTCAGATTCACCTCCTTATGCACTAATTTGAAATCAATCTTCGCATCCACATCGCAATTGTTTTCAACCTTATTGCTCAAATATGTGGCTAGAAGATTCATTTTCTTTGCATCCTTCTTGCAGTTCTTCTGGTTCAACTCTGGATGTAGTCTCCAACACTTTTTCCTCAACATTCCCATCAATATTGCAATGGTTACAATGGTTGTTGAGATCTTTGCACTGATGTACAGTGGCTTCCATCTTTCTATCCTTTACCCCTTTCCACTTTTTCTTCCCCTCCTTGGAATTTTCCTGGTGCTCTTTCTGGTTGGAACCACTCGGCTTCCCTTCCCTATGGCCTATGTTTTACAGATATTGTGCCTGTACACATGCTTTGTTCGTTGTCTTTGGCTTGAAAAACATCATTTGCTTTCATATATGGCTATGTAGATCCCCAAGATACTTGAGGAGTACATCTAGTCTCTTGGGAGAGATACCCAACATCATGAACCTCTTTCTTAAACTGGTGGTGTACTCTTGTGCACTTTGCCCTTGCTTATGCCTGAAGTAGAGCCACCACATCCATTGGTCCTCTACATATCCGATATGGTAGAATTAGGACTTGATGATGGTTTTGAAGCCCTCCCACCTAGTTATTGATTAATCACCCTCCAATCTAAGTGTTTTTGTATGGTTTTCCCACCATGTTAAAGCATGGCCTTCTAACTTCAATCTAACAAATGATATATTTTGTTCTTCATCTATATGGTTAACATTGAAATAAACTTCTAGTTGCTACAACCAATAATTCAATTTTAATGCATCGATATCACCTTGGTATGGCTTTATGTCCACTTTTTCTTCCATCTTAAATAAAGACAGTTAAGGGTTAATGTTAATGGAACTTGAATGCTCTTTCTCAAGTTCTTTCCGTGACTCCTTTTCTAGATCTTCATTATCCCTCAGTTTCCCATCTGATCCAATCTTTGAATTCAATCCTCCAACTTCTCCAAACAATCTGAGCTTGCTTGCTAGAACTGCAATGAGGAGGGACATATTGCAAAATATGTCAACGACTTGCTCTTCTAACCTCACAAATATCTCCTCTTGATCTGTAAACTATCATGGATATTCCACTGGAACATTTCGACACCACAGATGTGATAAATATTCCTTTATATTCCAAAATCTTTAGTTATTGATTTTATGTTTATATATGAAATAGATAAAGTGCAGAAAATAGAGAACAATAAAATACAATCACACACCATCCATAAAATAACACAAATATTTTCTCTAGGAAACCCTTACATGAGAAAACCCAGCTAAATCTCTCATATTGATCTATAAACTACCATGGATATTCCACTGGAACAATTCGTCACAATACATCTGATAAATAAAATTGAAATCTACACTATGAAGGTTAAATTCCTTTAGATTCCAAAAATTTTAGTTGCGGATTTTCTGCTTATGCAAGAAATAGATAAAAAGAAGAAAATAGAGAACAATAAAAAAAAAATCACACGCCATCTACAAAATAACTCAGACATGAGCTCTAAGAAACCCTTACGAGAGAAAAGCCAACTAAAAGGTGAGATTGTTCTGCTATCTTTTCTCTGGTATGGAAATAGTACAAGTACAAAGGAGAAGGCACTCTCTATGGATTTTCCTAAGAATTGTGGCATGTAAGGTTGCTACAAAACATTAACCCCCTCTGTTGTGCTCTCTAATTTCCCACTCCCAGTTGTTCTTCTCTGCTATGGAGCAAAATACAATAACATAGAATGGAACCCCTTCTCCTCCTAGCAGTCTGATATTTAACATAGCCTGATAGTCGTCCAGGGTTAGGGTTTTGACTTCCTCAACCTTCAATTGTAATAAGGTCTTGGACCTTCTAAAATTTCCTTGAAAGTTCTCACGTGACTAGCCCCATATGCATGATAAAGGAGGCTGACATTGCATCATTGCATACCATGGTGGTCAACACGATAGGTCAACTTACGGGAAACATAACTTTTGCATATAAGCTTCAATTGATGCATGGTATGCCCCATTGGAAAGGTCTCGGAGTATAGAAGATTGTCAAGGGTGTGGATACAACTTTCAGACACCAAAACCCCCAAAAATGCCATTTAATGCCTCAAATGGCTCTGAATGGTTATGTACTCCAATTTTTCAAATTGGGCCCTATCACTAAAATGACTCTGTAAGTTGATTCCTCCAATTTTTTCCACTTTGAAAGCATTGAGATAGATAAAAAATAATATAATGATCCAATACAGAGCACCTATGTTGGGTCTTGATGGTTGTTATGAATAGACTCGTTGACCATGGCTAGGGTTTTGCGACTTTCTTCTTAAATTGATTCCTAGATTCTACAACTTTCCACAAATACCCCAAGAAAACCTACTATGATACAATATGATCTGTAAACTATTGTAGATATTCCATTGGGCAGTTTGTCAAAACAAATCTAATAAAACATTAAAATATTTACTATGAAGGTTAATTTCCTTTAGATCTCAGAGTCTTTAATACCTGGTGTATTGCTTAAAATGTATGAAATCGATGAAATGCTAAAAATAGAGAACTGAAATAAATACTCACACCATTCACAAATAAACACAAGATATATGTTGGGAAACCCCATACGAGAGAAAACACATCTATAAGGTGAGGTATCTCTGCCATCTTTTTTCAAATGCAAATACAAAGAAAAAGACACTCTCTGTGGATTTGTCTTTAACATTATGGCCTGTATCGCTGCTGCAGAATCTCCCCTCCTCTATTATGCTCTTAAAATACCACTCCTAAGTGTTCTACTCAACTATGGAACAAAATACAATGCTAAATAATGGAACCTCTTTTTCTCCTAGCGGCTCGATTTTTAACATAGCTCGATAGCCATCTAGGAGTAGGGTTTTGACTTTCTCAACTCTCAATTAATTATAAGTTTTGGACCTTCTAGATTTTTCTTGAAAGTCCACACATGGCTAGCCCCATATTTTTTAGTAAGAGGGGCCTAACATGGCATCCACACGTACCATGGTAGTCAACAAGGTAGGTCAACTTGCAAGAGACATAACTTTATACGATCTTTGATTGAGGCATGGTTTTCACCGTTAGAAATGTATGAGTGTGGAACACCATCAAGGGTGTGGGCACAAGTTTCAAACATCACAATCTAAATAATATCATTTAATGTCTCAAATGGCTCCAAAAAGTTTTAGTACAAAATTTTCCAAACTGGGACGTGACATTAAAATGGCCCTGCAAGTTTAATTCTCCAATTTTTTCCTCTCTAAAAGCATCGAGATAGATGACAAATAATATAATGATCCAATCGAAATCACCAAGAAAAAAAAAATTGTTGTATATATTGTACCGCAAATTGGCTTCATTCAATGTCTCAAAATGGTGAACCATGAGATGGCCTTCTTGTTTAAGAACCAAACCAATGGCATAATAGGGTGCCATACATTTCTATTTTAAAAGGTTGTTGCATATATGGAATACATAAGACCGGGTTAGAACATAAAGTAGATTTCAATTTATGAAAGTTTGCCTCTACATCTCTGTTCTGATAAAAATGCATCACTGATGTAATGGTCACACTCACTTTGGGAAATTGAAAATCAATTTTCTATAGTAATTCAATCGACCCAAAAACCTCTTCATATTTGTAGAGATTGAGAGAACTGACCAAGTCACAATACACTGAATTTTAGCAAGGTCAACATAAATACTTTGTTGATCTATGACAAACCCAAGATAACCAATGGAGGGTTATCCAAACAACTTCTTTATCTTGACATGGTGTTTGTGGGTGTGAAGCAAGTCAAACACAAGGCATGCATGTTGTAAATGTTCATCCTAAGAAGAACTAAATATAAGGATGTCATCCAAATATATGGCAAGGAATTTGCCCATATAAGCTCTGAAGATATCATTAATTGAATTCATGAATGTGGCAAAAACATGTGTAAGCCCAAAAGAGATGACCATCCACTCAAATAAGCCAAATTTGGTTTTGAATGTCATCTTTAAGGTGTCTTGGGTATTCATATAAACCTGGTGATACCTTGTTGTGAACTATATTCAACAACACAGTTATTCCAACCGTGGATGAACACCTTCAGTAACCATTTACACAACCATATCAAAGATCAATACACCAATGTTTTGACGTAGTAAAACCCCTACAGGGAAACATCGACGGCCCCAACCAACCTGGCTACTTGGAGCAATTTATTAATGCAAAAGAAAAATATTATAGAGAGATTTACAAGATAGTTTCTCACAATCAATCATCAGAAAATGACCCTCCGTGCTCTTTAAATAAAAATCATGGATCAATCGGGTGCTAAGCCACATATCAATATAGTTGTTAAGATCAAGGAGAATATGAATCGTCGGATCACTCTATGTCGAGAACATATTGAGACTGTCGAATTACCTAACTACATATGCATACTAAAGAAACACATTTTTACCTAACGACACATTAGACCAAGTTGATGTTCACTAAATTCCAAGTCTCTAAATATCCTAACATCCCCCATTAAGAACAACTTGGGATAGAATTGAAGAATTTGCAAAGACAACACAATAGGAGGAATGAGTCATTAGAGCATATTCCCCCTTAATGACAACTTCTTGAATTCCTAATGTAGATCGAAGTTTGGAGAACTTTGCTTCTATAAGAGACTTTGTGAAAATGTCTACAACGTGATCTTCTGTAGGGAAAAAGAACACTTCAATAACTTGATTATGAATGAGTTTTCTAATGAAGTGCACGTATAGCTCGATGTGTTTGTTGCGTTGATGTTGAAATGGATCTTTGGCAAGCTTGATCACACTCTGATTGTCACACCAGAGGGTGGTCAGATGTTGTTGTTGGAATCCAAACTCTGAAAGGCTTTGTCGAAGCTACAAGGCTTCTTGACTTGCATTAACCATTGTTCAGTACTCTGCTTTTGCTGAAGAAAGTACAATAGCATGGTGTTTCTTACAGGCCCGAGTGATAGGTCATGAACCAAGGCTGAAAACATAACTTGCAGTAGACTTTTGATCATCAGCATCGCCAACCCAATCTGAATTAGTGAAACCAACCAATAAAGGAGTCACCCCTGAGTTGTAATGTATCCCGAACTTAATTGTACCCTAGACATGTTGAAGTATTATTTTAGTTGCTTTACAATGGGTTTCATGGGGTGTTTGCATATACTGGGCAACAAGACCAACAACAAAGGAAAAATCAAGATGGATATGAGTCAAGTATAATAGGCTACTAACAAAATGACGGTATAAGGTTGCATCAACTTCAGGAGAAGTACAAGTGGTAGTAAGTTTGACTTCAAACTGGAAGGGAGAAAGGGTCGGTTTTGAATCTTCCATGTAAAAGTCACAAACATACTTAGATTGGGAAAAAAAATCCTTTCTTGGTTTTCAAAACTTGGAGGCCAAGGAAATAGTGCAAATAGCCCAAGTCAATCATTTCAAATTTCTTCTTAAGGTTAGTTTTCACATGGTTTAAAAGTGTAGGGTCACTACCAGTGAGGATAAGACCAACAACATAAATAACAAAGATTATGAGATGGCTTCCTAATTTCTTGGTATAGACATTGGGATCAAAATGACATCTAGAAAAGTCGATATCAAGAAGAAAGTTGTTCATTTTGGCATACCAAACTCGAGGAGCTTGCTTGAGACCATAAAGAGATTTCTTAAAGCGACAAACAAAGCTAGAGTCGTTATGGACATAGTTAGGAGGTTGTTCCATGTAAATTTCTTCTTACAAATCCCATGCAAGAAGGCAAATTTAACATCCATCTAATGTACCTCCCATTTATGTGACACTGCAAGGGCTAGAACAAGGCGGATAGAATTCATTTTGGCTACAGGTACAAAGATTTAATTATAGTCAATTCCTTCAACTTTGAAAAATCATTTGACAACTAATTGAGCCTTGTGTCTTTCAACACTTATATCTGATGCATACTTAGTTCTGTAGACTCATTTACATCTTATAAGTTTTCTTCCTTTTGTCCTTTTGGAAGAGGTACAAGATTCCAAGTATCGTTTGTCATTAAAGAACAATACTTTTCATTCATTGTTGTATCCCAATCTGGATGACCTGAAGCTTTTGCAAATGTCTTTGGATCTTAAATCTCTGAAACTTGAGCCAAAAGAGAAGAGGCTCTCTAGAATTGTGAACATGTCTGAAATTGATCTAAAGGATCACTAGCAAGATCACCAGTTGCTTCTCGTGTTGAATGGACCCATCTAGGAAGCGGTGGCATTGGTGCAGGTTCAGGTTCAATGGACTCATCTGAAGGAAGGTGAGCAGGCGGAGATGGATTTGCATCCTCACTGTATCATTTGAAGAAGAACAAAAACAGAGTAGGAACAAAAAAAGGCACAAACATTGAATTTGACTCTCAAGGCCAAGAGATTTTCATCAAATTTAACATCTCTTCTCATAATGATTTCATTACAATGTGGTTGAATACACGAAAGTGGCTTACATCTAGCTTAATGTTAATCCATGCTTCTTCCGGTGTTATATTTTTTAGACCCTTTGTGGCAATGCAATTTACTATGTAATTTGCATAGCTAATGGCTTATGCCCAATATTTTAGACTTAATCCCTTAGACTAAATTATACAATTAGTCATTTCTTTTATTGTGCAATTCTTTCTCGCAACAACACCATTTTGTTGTGATGTATATGGAACAGTGTGTTGCATTTGGATGCCATGTGCAATGCATTAACTTGTAAATTGATTGTTCATATATTTGCCTCCATAATTTGTTATTAACCTTTGAAGTTGATATCCAGATTATTTTTCTACAAGGGCCTTGTAGGCCAAGAACTTGTCAAAAACTTCGCTCTTAAGTTTTAAGAAGTAAACCCAAGGGCGTTTGGAAAAATCATCAATGAAAGTTAAGAAATACTTGCACCCAGAAAAAGGAGAAGAAAATGGACCACACGAGTCATTATGAACAAATTGCAAAGGGGTCTAGGCATGTCAAGAGATACGTTTGTCAAAATTGTCCCAATGATTTTTGTCAAGAACGCAACCGACACAAACACCATCTTTGCACGAAACAATATGAAAACCAGTGACCATTTGTTGATTACATAGTTGTTGCAATGAACGATAGTTTAGATGACCAAATTGTTCATGCCAAAGTTTGTTCAAGTCATTGCTATGAACAACAAAAACTTATGGAAAAGAAGATGACCCAAAGTTGTGAAACTTGTGCAACCTAATAATATCGTCAACAATTACAGTTGCAAGAAGATGCTTAGGATCTTTTAGATCCTTGATTACAACTTGGTGAGATGAAAACTCTACAATTTTACCTTCACCTGAATGAGTGATTTGATATACTGATAGAAAGTTGCAAGAAAGGCTTGGAACACATAATACATCATTGAAATGACCGTTATCTATTTCAATTGTTCCAAACCCTACAACACTAAAAAATCTATCATCACCAACAAACATTTTATTGGTGTTACATTCATTAAGAACATAAAATATGGTTTTATCCTTAGCCATATGATAATATGTTTCAAAATCAATAAGCCACTCATCAAAAAAAGTAGAAGTTGCATTGAAGCAGAAAGTACATGTCCATGAGAAGAAGAAAAAGAAAAAGTAGTAGTAGAATCAGCGTTGATGTTGTGCTTCTTCATCACTATTTTTAAAGTAGTCATCTTTTAAAAAAAATTGGACTCCTCATGACCATCTTTCCCACAAAAGTTGCAATGTTTGTCAATATTCTTATTTTTAAATTTTGCTTATTTGTCACCAGTAGGAGCAGAAGAAAGGGTTTGGGACCTTTTTTTTGCTTCTTGTTGTGAGGATGTTGCTTCTTGGAATTATTGGATCTGCACCACTAAGACTTTGTTGGAGGTACCTACAGTGCTAATCAATCCAAGTTGCAGAAACGTATATTACTCTCAAATCAGAGCATAACAAAAAGACTCAAGATGGGGTTTTTTTATAAGCACTCCCTAGAGTTTTTTTGGTGACATACAAGGTAGATACGAAAACAAAATATGCACTACCAAGCTTAGCAAGAATAACATATATGCATATGTCTTCCGGTAGATCTAGTAGACATTCGATATACAAAAGTCAAATGTTTTGGACTTAGATAAGTACTCTGTAATGCAAGAAAAATCATTTGGACTTAGTAATTCTCCAACTGGTGAACTTGAATAATATTGTGTTTACCAAACACAGCTTCAAGTTTTTCCAAATCTTTATTTGGAACATCAAGCCCTTGAAAGTGAAACCTTAAATTATGAGATAGACATTTTGATTAGCCACGGGCTTCAACATTCTTATTAATCCATTTGGCATATTTGTCATCATCAGTGGGTTCTTCTTTTTCCAAGGTAATCTGGTACAATTATTTACTTCATAATATATTTTCCATATGTGATTTCCATTGAAAGTAGTTGGTGTTGGTAAGCAAAAGATCAATGGGAGAAACCATATTAAATATGCAGAAAAAAATAAAACTAATGGTCTAAATGGAAATATCTAAAAAATAGATTGTTTAAAAAAAAATGACACGAAAAATGAACTTTGTAAATGAAAGTTGCATACAAAATAACTTAAAATATTAAAGCTACTTATAGTGATTCAATTTTATAATTTAAATGAAATACACTTTACAATGGATGCAGAGGTTCTTAAAAAAGTAACAAAAAATAGATTTGAACTCAAGACCTCTTACTTAATAATACAATTTTTAACCAAGTGAACAAGTGCAAAACACGTTGTGTATTGTTTAGAAGAAGGATTGGGGGTATTGTTGTTTTTGTGGAAGACAATCTTGGAGAGCACTCATTAAAAAACCTATTTTCACAGAAGAAAAAAAAATCATTTTTCAACGACAACAAGGGTAAGATCTCAGTTATCTTATCCGAAGAATGCAAGTTTACCCTCTATTTCTGAGTTACCGAGATCGCACAAAGCACACAACAAAAAGCATACATAGACATAAAAACTCTTTCTAATCTATTTTTGATTTGCCTAAATTTCACAAGGCTCAAACAAATAGCATACATAGATTGAAAATAGTAGCAACCCAAAAAATAAAAAACAGAAAACTAAAATATATCTCTACAAAAAAATAAAATAGCACATTCAGGGTTTATATCTCTGGATTTGACTGAAATGGTCGTATCTTGGGCAAACAGAAACCTTTTCGAGTGAAACAGATAATTTTCTTTACTAAAACGAGCACTCTAGACCAATAAAACACTCATCTCATCAAGTATGTGGCCAAATTCCAATAAAGAGAGGCACTAACATTCTCACAAGTCAAGCTATATGTTGAAACATTGAGGAGGAAAGCACCATGGACGAGTTAATAGAACATTGAATAGAACAAGTGAGGGAACAACATCCAAGGGAAAAAAGATGTCTAAATATTACTAAGGAGAGATTAAATAGAAGGGAAAGAGGGAGTTGTATGTCAATTTCAAGTTTAATAGGATAGAGTAGACAAAGGGAAAGACAATTGTGGAGGTTGACTTGATGCACAACTTAGCTAGATAAAACAAAAGGACACAAACAAGTCATGGCGAAATATTTGAGATTGTAAATTTTGCCATCTTTGAATAACTTAAGTATTGCAAGAGACATTATAAATGGCACAATGTTGATGTTGATAAGTAATACCAAAGTGCGTATCTAAGCAATCAAGAGAGGAGACAACAAAATCTACCATATCATGGAGTGAACCAATGGAAAAAGTGATGGCACAACTTTTAGTGACCTAAAAATGGGCCCCATCTTTTTATACCTATCAAGCAAATAAGGTGATGGATGACCAATAGTGAATGACTAAAGACGATGAAATGCAAAACCAAATACAAGGTTTTTGTAAGATGTTCAATATGCAAGGTTTTTATAAGATTTGGGCACTAGAAAGCGTGGCATGGGTAGCAACAATCTCATTAAAAGTGCACCATCGTCCCGAATATGGGGAAGAGTATAGTACAAACCAAGGGAAAATGTGTTGGCACATAGAAAAAGGGTGGGGCTAGGGCATTGAATAAAAGAATGAAGAACAAAGGCACAAGGCCTTTTGCTCAAATTTGCATTCAATAGTGAGGGCTCTTATGAAAGCGTGATCTAAGGGTGGGCTCTCAAACATATCAACTTCATTGTGAATAAGAGGAAGTAAACTAGAATTAAACTTTAAGATTAGTACATCTTCAAACTCACAAATACATAAATGGATGTGAACCTTGGTGAATGCATCAATGTTTCATTTAACTAATTGACCTAGAAGTGGACATAGAAGCAACCAACAACACATGAGACTCTAAATATACCTCGATGGGTAGATTGCCTATGAAAGTGCTCGATCCCTCTCATGAAGCTCAACGCATACATAAATAGATTTTTTTTAGATTGCCACCACACTTGGGCCACATGTTCACGGTGGCACTCGATGAATTGGAGTTTGGCGACTTCTCTCATATCAAATATGTGATTTTGAAGTATGAAGAAAGACTTGGTATCGAAGAATCCAATATCTCTCCATCTTTTTTATCACCATACACTGGAAGAGTGATGTTGATGTCTTATGTGAGAGGCTAGAAGAGGACAATGTGGCTTGTGATTTGATGACTTTCTAGAGAACACCTACAAGAGGTTAAGCAAAACTAGAACAAGGAGTTTACAAAGCTTTGCATTGCATTGACTATGGAGAGTGAAAGGCAAACATCACAAAACTATAGCTAAGAATATAGGAAAGGTAAAGCAATCTACCAAATAACACCAACAACAATACCTAAAACTTAAGGTGGGTAATGGGCTAAATTAGCTTGAAGCTCGTTGTAAACATATTGTCATTTAGGGATTGTATCCTCGATTGCTTAATAAAAGGAGGAAGTGAATCCTTGGTTGGGCTACAAAAGCCTACAAGAGAAGGGGAAATACCCCCATATGGGACTACTATGAAAGCCAAGAAAGTTGCTCTCATACCAAAATGATAAGATATTCATTCATCTCCACAAGTAATTTCCAAACACAAATTCCATAATGCAAAACAAAAAGTTTAAAGCAACATAAAAAATTCCTCTTCTATTGGCCAAAAGTTATTTATCTCTTCTATTGGCGACAAGTGATTTATATAGGATAATTACAATCAAGCACATGATAAAGTTAAAATTAGCAACCTCAATGATCTCGACAAAGTCATAATTAAAAAACATAACTTCATAACACTAAAGCTCAATTATTAATGGATAGACTACATAGACAACAAGTCTCACTATCCTAGATATAGGTGCCTTATAGCAGCTAGTATATAAAGCTCTATGAACTATATAAAGCTCTATGAACTATATAGAACTCTATGAACCATTGATTGGATGCTTTAGCTAAACTAAACATATATTTGTACTAATCTTCAATGATAACTAAAGTAAACATATATTTGTACTAACCTTCAATAATACTATACTATTGTGTTTGAATGGTAAATGCATTCACAGTTGCATCCAATTGTTGTATGCTTATATATACATATATTTGTACTAACCTTCAATAATACTATACTATTGTGTTTGAATGGTAAATGCATTCACAGTTGCATCCAATTGTTGTATGCTTATATACATATATTTGTACTAACCTTCMATAATACTATACTATTGTGTTTGAATGGTAAATGCATTCACAGTTGCATCCAATTGTTGTATGCTTATATGTCATCTTTTAAGAAAGCTTCCATTGGCCATCCATTTTATATCATTAAAAAAGCTATACATAATAATGATTGCACATCATGTTTTCATTCAAATGGCATAACAATATTTCTATTCCCATAGCACAATGTTTATACATTGAATAAGTTGGGACTAACTATTTTTCATTCAAAATGAATAATAATATTTATATTTCTATTAAACAATGTTTGTACACACTAGTTTAGACTCATCTAATTATGGCTTTACAAAACACCAAAATGGATCAAATCTCTTGTTTGAGGCTTCCAAATTTTCTTTATAACCAACATATGAAAAAAAAATTATTTTAATAAATTTATTTAATTTTGTTTGAAATAGACAAACACATCTCTCCCCAAACGGTGGAAATACACCTCTCAACCCAATTAAATAAACTGAGACTAACTACTTCAAAACCCATCTTGTTGTAATGATCACCGAGGCTCCTAAAATAATGCATCCTAAATACAAATCCAGGATGAATTTTAAACATCAAAACCCCCATAAAATCCTCTCAAAACCTTGGGTATTGCAGAAAGTCGAAATGAAAACCTCGTAACTGCATTCGATGCACATGATCGATTGTCCTATGTTACCTTCAAATACAAGCACGAATCCAATCATCTATTCCCAAACCCCTCTTTATGGACAGCAGAAATCATCTGCTTTTAATATACATGATTAATTGTGCCGTATTACTTTACGATACTAGAAAACCGTCAGAGCAAAGAAAAAGGCTTTTCGATTAAAATACAGACGCCATCCAGTCTTCTCTCCCCCAAAGCCTATGCCCACTTTATGGACAGCACAAAATCGTGAAACAAGTGCACGATACCACATGTAAGAGTCACCAGAAACGATGAAATGCGAAACCTCGCAAGTCTCACATCCTACCTTTTGTTTTGATCGCAGTCACATATTCTATCTAGGCACCAACATTTTGAATTCCAATTCTTCCAATAGGAAACCAACAGAGAAAAGGGCAACAAGCTGCAAGAAAGCAGGCAAGTTCTAAAATCTAGTGTTTCGATGAAAACCCTTCTAGAAAACGCTGAACAATCTTGTACATCCATAGCTGTCTCAGTAAAAAATTTAAATCGAGCAGAAAAAGAATTTATTGCTTCAATAAAAGGAAACTGTACAGCATTATTGAAATTTAAAGATAGCAACCAAGAAACCAAGATACTTATAAGATACTTTGGTACAGCCTTTCTCGTCTTACGTTCAAATGGGACTACTCTAAACATCAGAATTTTTATTAAATTTTTTGAATTTGTTTTTTACTAAATCACATATTTTTTTCATTGTTTAAATTGTAAAATTCTTGGTGAAATCACAAATTTTTATTATTTAAATTGCAGTTTTTTGAATGTACATATAGATTTAGCACCCTGAAAACCACTAAACCAACCAAATTATACAATCTCAACAATTAATCAATTGATATATACAACTTTATCAATTCTTTTGAATTCTCACTAATTTCTGGAAAAAACTGATTAAAAAACACAGCCCAAAAGAATTTAAAAAAACTAATATTTAGAATACTGCATTCCCATACAAAATACGTTTTTGGCGAAGTTCAATCAAATTAATAGGGCTCTTTCAAAACGACGACATTTTAGCAGGTTGAAGTTCAATCTAATTAATAGGGCTCTTTAAAAACGAAAATACGTTTTTGGCGAAGTTCAATCAACTTAATAGGGCTCTTTAAAAACGAAAAGACGTTTTTGGCGAAGTTTAATCAAATTAATAGGGCTCTTAAAATACGAGGACATTTTAGCATGTTGAAGTTCAATCTAATTAATAGGGCTCTTTAAAAACGAGGAAATTTTTGGCGAAGTTCAATCAAATTAATAGGGCTCTTAAAAAACGAGGACATTTTAGCATGTTGAAGTTCAATCTAATTAATAGGGCTCTTTAAAAACGAGGAAATTTTAGCATGTTGATCTTTTTGATATTTTATGAAGTGAACCTGATGACCAAATAAGTAGAATATAAATGTATATCATTTAAGTAGTTTGTGGACAGCATTTGTAAGCTTTTGCTTATTTCTCCTTTCAGTCTTTCCTCTTGCTATAATTGTCTTTGTTTTTTTTCTCTTGAAGCACTGTGGTCATTGATTGTATTGGTCTTTTTTTTGGCTTCTTGGCTAGTACACTGAACATGATTTCTCAGCTTGTTGCTGCCTAATGTAAACGAATTTATACCCTATATAAATTTGAGAAAAAAAAAATTGGAAAAAAAAAGTAGAATATAAATATAAAATAAATTCAGATATACTGACACTATTCTTGGCTTCTTGGCTAGTACACTGAACATGATTTCTCAGCTTGTTGTTGCCTAATGTAAACAAATTTATACCTTACATAAATTTGAGAAAAAAAAAGAAAAAAAAAATTGAAAAAAAAAATAGAATATAAATGTAAAATAAATTCAGATATACTGACACTATGAAAGGGATACAAAATAAATGAAGACATTATTTTCTCACACTATTAAAGGGGTACAAAATAAAGGAAGGCGTTATATATTAAAATAGCGTAAAAAGAGAAATGGACACGTCTTTTAAGGATCGAGGACAAAATTTCCCAAATTTGGAAGGAAGATTACATAACTTCTTGCTAACAAATATTAAAGAAGGATCGGTGCTCAACATATTGTCAACGATGTTATTGAGCAATTGGTTTGACATGTTGTGAGCGATGATGTTATTGGTTAGTTACATGTTAATATTGAATGTTGGGTGAAGCCACTAATCTATGCTTAGCATAGAAACCACTAATTTAAACATGCCAACAGTTTTATTAGAAATACTATTCACAATTGTGGAGAAGCATTCCATCATAACAAAAATTATATTATTACTATACTCATTTTGAAGGTTTGGTGAAGGCATTAATTTATGCAATGCATGTTTATTTTAAAGGTTTGGTGAAAGCGTTAATTTATGCAATGCAAACAGAAGCCACTAATTTATGGCATTGAACATTTTTACTAACAATACTATCCACAACTTTAGGGAAGTATCTCATCAATAACAACTCTAAATTATATCATTAATAATATCATTTACAATTCTAAATTATATCATTAATAATATCATTCACATGTGGAGAAACATCCTATTAATAATAACTTCTTTATTACAGAACCAATATTATCACAATAAATGAAAAAAACAGTTTTCCAAATTTCAAAATAAAAATATCATTTACAACTCTAAATTATATCATTAATAATATCATTCACATATGTAGAGAAACATCCTATCAATAATAACTCCTTTATTACAGAACCAATATTATCACAATAAATGAAAAAAACATCTTTCCAAATTTCAAAATAAAAACCCCTTTGAGTAAAAGACAGTAAATAACACAAAAAACAGAACCAATATTATCACAATAAATGAAAAAAAACATCTTTCCAAATTCCAAAATAGAAACCCCTTTGAGTAAAAGATAGTAAATAACACAAAGAACATCAGCTTTCTTTCCAAAGTCAGAAACCCTTTGAGTGAAAATAGTAAATAACACCAAGAATATCAGCATTACATACAGAAGACCTCCCAAAAAGCTGCAACTTAGACCATCGGTTAAAGAGCCACAACTGAGACCTTCAGATACAAAGCCATTAACCAAAACACTTGGCTACAAAGCCAAAATTCGGGTGGTTCTAGTGCATGAAACTCATCACCTAGCCTGAGCCACAAAAGGCTGGCATTAGCAGCACCTCCGGTTAATGCAGGAACCGTGCTGCCACTTCAACGCAACTTACACTCCAATCACATCATCACAAAGCCCACGATATTTTTTTGACCCTGGGTCATCATAGTGATGAGCACTCCAACTTACCTCCAGACCATTGCCCTAGCAAACAAAATCAAATCTAAGAAGTTGATGTACAACCTCAGACACCCAAGAAACATGACCAGTATACTTAAAATAGAGTAGGTTAACTCGGGACAAATATACTTAAAATGGAGTAGGTTAACTCGTGTAGTAGGTTAATTCGGGAGCAATTTTTCCTCTCGAGTTCTACTTTTCAGATAAAAAAAAGGCTTGAATTTGATCAGATTTTCAGAGATAGACTAAGTTTCGCATGGACCAAAGTTTAAGTTTCTCATGAGTTTTTCCATTTTAAATCAACCAGATGTAAAAGCAAACCGCCTAAAAACCTGTTGAAAATAAAAAATAAAAAATCAAGAAGGAAGATTGCTCCCGAGCAAGCCCACACCTACTTAAGTTTCTCATGAGTTTTTCCATTTTAAACCAACCAGATGTAAAAGCAAACCGCCTAAAAAACTGTCGAAAATAAAAAAAATAAAAAAAAAATCAAGAAGGAAGATTGCTCCCGAGCAAGCCCACACCTACTTAAAATTACACACATTATGAAAAATAAATTAAAATGATACATTATGAAAAATATTATGACACATTGGCGTCCACATATAACAAATATCACCACAGCTTTTAATCTTGGGGTTTTGGCTTGGCAAATCTCAAATGCCTCGACCCCAAAGCCACAGCACACAGAGTTGGGTAGAAAAATTAATACACAATCCGTTCAAATCCCAAATATTTATCTTCTTATACCGTATGTCCCTCGTAGGTTTTGCATGAAAATGATCAAAGCCCTAATTTAGATTTTTCCAAAACAGAATAAGAACACCATAAAAAAGGAGGCAACAGTTTTTGAGAGTGTACCTCTATATATTTCTGCAACGATTTCTTTACAATGAATTATCGCCATAAAAGGATGGCTAGCGGTGTAGTTAGTTTGTTATTCTAGATTCGATCCTTGTATGTGTATGTCGAGATTAAACAGGCAACAGAAGAAAAAAAACCCTAGCAAAGCCGGGAAGCTTAAGTTGCAAAGCGGAAATCCCTTTTCACTGTTCGCAATCGAGATTAGGCACCAGACAATACACTTTGGTCTGGCCCTCAGTACTTCATGCGATCAAAACTTAGCTGGATTTAGGGTTTTAGCGATATGAAACCTCCCGTGAGTAGGGTTTTGAAAAAGAGACATTTCGTGGGGAAAGTTTATGCGAGAGGACTTAGGTAACATAGTATTTAAAAGCATTTTTTAGGGTTTTCTGTTTCCTTTATTTTTTGTCATGATAAAATTTAATATCTATTGGACATGCCACTATGAGGAGCCATCAAAGGGTAAACTTAACCGCCAAACGCAAGGTGTTGTTATTGCCTCACGAGGTTTAGATTCTCTTAGTGATATGTTTGTTTTCTAGGGGTGACGTTCTTTTGCAAGGAGGTTGTATTTGTAGATGGAACAAGTACAAGTGTTGGGATGATAGTGGAGTCCCTCAAGCGGTCATGGGCCTGAGGTGAGGTCTCTCACTAAGTGATAAGTTGGGGAGGTTATGGGTTCGACTATCTTGATCCCCTTGGGGTTAGGTTCCATAATTAAGGCAGACGGTTTACCTTGTTTATTATTCATGGATCATGGGGAAGTACTCGGAGGATTTTCTGCGAGTATTTCCTTGGAAAAAAAAGTGTTGGATGACAATGGCAAAATAGATATCAACAATGATGAAATGGATACCCCATCGCCATTGCTTCTTTAAAAGGGTGCTTTAGTAATTTGTGAGATGTTTTTACCATATTGTAATATCTTGCATTAAATAGTTGTTGCTTGTTGGTGTTGATGAAAAATATTTTCACCAAAAAAAAGTTTACCGATGTTTTAAAAGCTTCTTGCGATATTAAAGATCCATTCAACCTTGGAAATATTAAACTCCTAGAAAGATAAATAAAAACTAATACAAACTTCTTGGTACTTAAAAGATAYGAGGTTAAGATGGAAATATGCTAGTTTCTTTTTCTTTTTTTATGTTTTCATGGTTTACTAAGAAATAAAAGGTTGATGGGTTGTTTTTTTGTTTTAATTGGACTATGCATCCTATTTTTTTCTTCATTTTAGTTTATTGACACATGACACACGTTACATAACACATATCTTCCACCACAAGTCATAAGACCACCTTGCTTGCCTCGATACATTTATTCTATTATAATAAATAATACCAAATTGTCATATGTTATGGCCACAATGTTGATCAATGTTTGAAACTTTGACAAGTGTGTTCTCTATAAAAAAGTGATTGGTTGAGTCTTTCCCAGGTGCAGAGTTATGTCATTGTGACAACACTAGTCTTTCCAAGTCTTTCATGAAATATAATTGTTATGATTCTCATTGCTTCACTTCCCTAATATCTTGTCATAGAAGCCTTGAAGTTCAAACATGGATAATCGATAGTAATGTCACCTTAAGCAAATTGTAACGCATATGACCCCCTAACTCTCTCTCTCTTGGGCAGGTGGGATGTTCGAATTTAATCTTCCTCCTTAGAGTAAGCACTCATATTTACTTTGAAACCTTCTCATTTGACCCGCAACTATCAAACAAAAATCCCTCTTCAAATACTTCACAACATCCAGGGGTCTAAACGCCCTCAATCGGACGGCTAGAACTACCCCTCACCACTAGATCAATGATCAGTGGTGCTTCAAACTCCTCTCCATCAAAACAACAGGTTATTTAGGTTAATCCCCATTTCGATGGTGCCTTTATGATGGGCTAGTTCAGACATATCTAGTAGCTCTCAGATCTGGAAGCCAACGGGTCTGGTCTCATCGGTCGTTCTACTAGCTTGACCATTACCACTCGTCTCAACACCCTTTTCCAAGCTTCGTCTAAGTGGGACCCACAATGATCTATGACTAAGATCATATCGTGTGCCCACTCATAAACAGACGACCCTAGTTCGCTCTCAGAGTCCCTCGCCATCAGGATACATCCATCCTAATGCCACAAACCACTCTGACCGGTTCACTATGATATCATGCACTCCGACAGATCCGATGATCCTCATTCTCTTCATTCGACGATCAAGGTTCACTCTGAGGTTACAACTGCACGGAAGCTAGGGTTATAAGGCCATCCTCCTCATATCAAACCATACAAGGTCCAACGACTANGATGATCCTCATTCTCTTCATTCGACGATCAAGGTTCACTCTGAGGTTACAACTGCACGGAAGTTAGGGTTATAAGGCCATCCTCCTCATATCAAACCATACAAGGTCCAACGACTAAGATCATATGGGACACCTCCTGATGTATTGACGGTCCTCAGACTCTCTCATTGTCAGAATCCTATCTCGTGCCCTTTCCCCAAGCCTTCGACAAATTTCCTCTCAACAAACTTATACGCAACATCAATGTTCATGCTTTCATCTTTCGATTCTTTGATAGATCAATGGTCCTTGTTGATTCAGAGTCTCCCTCATCGAAATTTGTTTACAACCCCACGCTCAGTCACTTCAATGGCAGCACCATCCGTCCTATGCCCAAGATTTATCCACTCTGTGTAAGGTAGCTAGAGAGGTAGTGGGGGGGCCCAGAGGGCCCATAGTGATAATAGTGAATGGCCTCCACTATTATCATTATGGGCCCTTTGGGCCCCCACTACTACCTATCTAGCTACCTAACATTAGCTACAGAGGTAGTAGTGAGGGCCCAGACGGCCCATAGTGATAATAGTGGAGGCCATTCAATCTGTCCGGAAAAATAAAAAATCTACAAAAATAAAAAATATTTGCCCACAATGTTTGCCAAGGAAAGTTCTCTGATACCACTTGTTAAGAACCTGAATATATCTAAAAATATAATCACCACAAATACTGAATACATAATAGATCCAGCAGTAGATATAGAATAAGAATATGCAAAATCTCTTTTATAGTAATAAACCCTTAAGGTGGGGGCAGCTTCATACAATGGATCCATATTATGGAAGGGATCCTCTCATGTTCACTTGCCTCTTGAGGGGACATCCCTCCTCATATTGAGCTATCGCTCCATGATACAATACTTCTCTTCATATCCCATTACATTTGCTTGAACCTCTTTATATGAATTGCTACCATCACCTAAGAACATTCTAGAGGAGGAATCTTCCTAGAGAAGTAGAACCTTCTAAGAGTCCTCTTACATTTATTATATTTAACTACCCATTTATTATATCTAACTACCGTAGTGGGCCCTTACATTTAATAATATAGTGGACCTAATCCACCTTACATTGAATGGCCTCCATTATTATCGCTATGGGCCCTCCGGCTCCCCCACTACCTCTAGCTACTTTAACCTCCATGGGTGGTGGGCTAAGTCATCTGGAGCTTAAAACACAAGTTTTTCTTGAGTAGCGATTGCGATTCGAGGGACTTAATGGTGTTAGAATGTGAAGGATTGTGTCGTTTACCATTAGCCGGTACCCTTGTCGCAACCATAGGCGAAGCCACCCTCCAAGAACCTTAACCTTGACCAGGAGAATCACTTGAAAGCAAACCCTAGGCTAGATATGGCAAACGAGGTAACACACCTTTCCCCAAGGATGGCACACCAAAGTCGAGATGTAGTCCAAACCCTAGCCAAGAGATGGTCGAAGCATGGCGCTAGAACGCAGGTATTAATAACTCTCCTCAAACTGCTGGTAGACGCTTTGCCAATTACGAGATTGCTGCCGAATGAAATTGGCCTCACAATGTTTATACTAATTATGGCTAGCTGCCAGGGATGAATTCTCATTACGGGTGTCTGTTTTTGTTGGGTGTATAATATTATTTATTAAGTGGAGCTTCTTCTATAAGGAGGCTAATACTTTAATATAAATTATCTTCTTGAGTCGACAAGTCTTCTAGGGGTTATTAACCAACTCGGTAGGGTTTCTTGCCGAGTATTCTATCCTTGTCGAGGTTTGCGTGGAATAAATGCCTCATGACTACCATAATATTAACCTCCCTCCTAGCTAGGGAGGTATTACGAATGTGGTCTTTGAGCACAAAACGTACCATTCCACTTGGGTAGCATCAACATAGTTATATAGACTAGATCATGAGCACCATCATCATCATCATTAAAGTATACCGAGAACCAATACTCTATGTCGGTAATGAGGACATGATGCTCCTCCCGCAGTGTTAAGGCCATTCTTCTAATCTAGAAGAGTAAGTGTTCACAGAGACCATTTAAATGCAGGAAAAGGCTGTTCATCCATTCATGCGATGATTTTCTCAATAAGCTGTTGATAGTCGTAAGGCAATCAAAGAAACAAAAATAAATTTACAAGCTGTCTATCCATAGTAGTAGATAACTACAATCAATTGGTGCATTTAGCCACCCAAGTAACACACAAGTACTTGATGGAGCGATATAGTCACCGAATGGTGGAACATATCCCACCACGGTGGTATACATCTGCGTCATCACGGTATGAGCACCATCATCATCATCATCTGCATCATCTCTCGAAACCATACTCTATCTAAGTAATCAGACATGATGCTCACTCCACAGAGTGATACAAGAGCCATTCTTCTAATCTAGAAGAGTAAGTGTTCTGAACCATTTTCTGTCTGGAAAAATCTTTGTTCATCATTCATCTGGCTGATGATTTTCTCCAATAAACTGTTGATAGTCTGTAAGGCAATCAGAACAAAAATAGAACACAACTGTGTCTATCCATAGTAGTAGATAACTACAATCCAGTGGTACACTACCACACCAAGTAACACACAAGTACTTGATCAGCAACGTATAGTCACGAATAGTGGAACATATCCACCACAGTAGTATACATCTACTGTCATACAGTCTTCATAACAATCATCTGATAGCAACCTGCACAGAAACAATGTTATGATATAAATTGAATCATCTGGGCCAATCTTTCACTCACATCTGTGATATCTGAAAGAATATATGCCCTCAGAGTAGAACAATGAGATATTTGGACTATTCTTCTCAAGAAAGGAAGAATAATTGTCTTGTCTTCTGAACCTTGACCATTCCCCACCCTGGGCCATTCTTCCTACACTAATCAAAGTGCACCCTGGAGAGAATGTATAAACCCTAAGGAATGCATGTCCCCGATTGTTGAACCTGGACCATTCCCCACCCTGGGCCATTCCTCCTACATTAATCAAAGTGCACCCTAGAGAGAATGTATAAACCCTAAGGAATGACTGTCTGGACCATTTACTCTGTTAACTACAAGAGGAAAAGATTGTCCTGTATCAACCTCCAAAACGGACCATTCCTCATGTTAACCATAATGAGAAATCGTTGTCCAGCGAGGCGGGCCAGTCTTCTTGAGTAACCCTCAAGAAGAGAGACTGCGCTAGACCACTCCCCATGTTAACCACAATGGGAAGTCATTGTCTATGATACATCAGCAATATGGACCATTTCAAATGTTAACCACAATGGGAAATCGATGTCCATCAAAAATCTCAATCCACTTTCTGAATAGGAAAGCATATATCCAAGATGGACTATTTTTCAATCTTGAAAATGAATGTCCTCAATAATATTTTCAGTGCTCCCTCCCAACCTGGGAGTCATCTCCACGAGCTCCAACTTGAGTACACAAACTCTTTCATCTTGGATAGAAGTTTTACCAAAATGTCTTCTTATCTGGTCATCTGTGGAGATATGTATTGGAGAACCACTTTCTCCTTTCTAGACTTCATCACGGATAATGTAATGCTTGATTTCAAATGTACTTTGATATGGAACACTGGTTTTCTCTTAAGGCTTCATGTAGCTCTGATCAATAGAGTATATCATTGTTGGAAAATTGGAACATATCCATGTGGCACTTCTTTTGTCATCATGAGATATGATCTACTGTGTAATCATCTTGATGTTATAGGAAATCTTCACCACACTTTTGCTGTGCATTGGAGGTTCTCCATCAAGTTATCTTCATCTATTTGCATACAAGGGTCTCTTTCTGGTATGCCTCAAAGTCTTGAGATTGCTCTTCATACTCTCTTCATTCAATTTCTCTGGAGAACATTCTTTGCATTCATCTGATGTAGAAATCCAACTCATGGATGTTGCGGATAATATAATGACTCGTGTAGAGATATGTCTGGTGTACTCGAACAAGTAATCATCATAATCTTCTCCCTCCATCTGGGATAACCTCTAGTTCTAGATCTCGCAATGCTTTCATTCATAAGTCTTTCATACATGGTTCTTCATCATGACTTTCAGTTCCTCTGCTTGATTTCTTTTAGTGAGTTCATATCATGCTGGTAATCTTGTGATTCTTGATACAATGACTGGTTGTTCTGGTTTCTCTTTCTTTCTTGGAATCTTCATGTTCTTCCTCATGTTTTTCTTTAGCTCTTGGGTCCATGGAGTTTCTTAGAGATTCCATGCCCTAGAGATTTCACTTCTTCCTTTCATCATAGGATCATGGATCTGGATGGACAACCAGGGATACTTTAAGGCTTTTCTTTGAAGAATACTTCTTCTGAGATTGAACTGAACACATATTGTCTTTCATGGTTACTACCATGGATATATACTTCGTCATATTCAATGGATCATAGGATTAGCTCCCTCCTAATCCTTGCTTCATATAAGAGTGCATATAATCGGCTCCCTCCATCTAACAGAGTCCATGCTTCCATCTGCATCCTTATTGTCTTCTGCAATATATAATTGGCTCTCTTGTTTAACAAAGTCCACGCTTTCGTCTTGTTGTCTTCTACAAAACATCATAAGTATTTTTCCAATTTCCTCTCGATTGCTGACTTCTTTCTGTCTTTGCTTCTTCTAAGTCTCTTCATGATTGATTCAACTTATCTTGCAATAGCTTTCCACCTGATTTGTATTTCATCCTTTCATGTGTATTATCTAATGATATCCATTCTTATCTTGTTGTTCTTCCATTGGTATAGTTCTTCTTGGAACACATTATCTTCCAAGAGATAGATATACAAGATATGTACAGAGACGATGCAAACAAGATATGTACAAGAAATAAGAAGAGTATTGTTACCTTTAGGAGAAAAAGTCTCTTTCATCCTGCTTAGTCTTCTTTGTAGGTTCCTTTTCTTCGACAATCCATGCTTCATGTTTCTCCTTCCTTTTCCTTAGCTCGGGACAATGATTCTTGTAGTGACCATACTTTCGATAGTTGAAGCATTGTATTTCTGAAATGTCTTTCTCTTGATTTGGCTTCCTTCTTGAACCAAACTTCCTTTTGTTCCTGAAATTCTTGAATCTTGTTGTGAAGGCCTGATCATTGTACTTCTTTTGGGGTTTCTCTTTTGCATTGATCCTTGATTCTTCTTGAGCACAACAATTCCAAAGTTCTTTCAAATGTTGGATACTCGTTCCTTGTGTTCATGCTTGCAGCAAATGCATCCCACGTCTTGGGAAGACCATTGAGTACTATGTTTACCAATTCCTTCTCTGAGATGATCTCTTCAATAGCTTGTAGTTGATCTCTTAACTGAGAGATTCTCACAAAATATGA
>SNQJ01S0001658.1:428710-447025 GCA_010110895.2 Picea sitchensis | reverse complement strand
AAGTATAAGGTCCACATTTGTGAGTGAAAACCGTCAGCTCCTTTTTTTATACCACTTTCCTCCTTTTCTCTTATTTGTTCTGTGATTTCTAACACTGGTTCCTAACAGAAGAGGGTCTCTTCCATCGTCGTTGGAAAATTTTCTTGAAAACTTATCTCGAAGTTTTGAGTAAGAGGAACATCATATGAGAGGGGGAAGAAATTCTCGAAATCAGTGTCACAAAAATAATTGCCTAGCACGGGGAAATCTATCTATGAGGTTTTGTTAGGGGTTTCTAGGTCAGTGAAAGTATGTTTTAGATATCTTTCCCTATCGATTATTATCATATTCATGTGTTCCTTTAATGGCAGCCAAAGTTGAGCCCAGTCTGTACTAAAGTATCTATTTAACTTCTAGGATCAATCTCAACTCAATAGTAATATGTAAGATTCTGGGATATCTACTACAATGATGTCAATTACTTGAACAAATCTTGAGTGAGTTTCCATTCTGATCATTACATATTTGAGTCCTCCCATAACTTTTACCTGAGTTATATCTAGTTGTATCACATGCTTATCTCTTTTCATCTCTATGATTTCATTCAACGATTTCTTAACCATGCGTTGTAGGTATTCTATGTCTCCACTCCCCTTTTCAAGACCTTTTTTTGTTTGTTTACCTGGTGGTCTAGTCAACAGGATTCCTCTCCTGGGAGGAGGTTGAACTTCCTTCTTAACTAGTGAGACCCAACCTTCTTTACATCCCTTCATTTGAAATTCTATTGTTTTGGCTTCTTAAAAATTATCGGCTAAGGTTTTTTTTGGTAGCCCTCTTCACAAACATGGAAATAGAAGCTAGGAGAGAATTTTCATATACTTCGATTTGCAACTCCTGAGTGGGTCTAGATTCGGGTTGAATTTTTTTTAGGATAGTGGTGAACCTTTGATTAAAGTCTTTAACCTTCTCCTTTGAACTCATGGTGGCAGCGAACAATTCGGCCATCAAAGCTCCTGTAGTGGTTTCTTCTGTAAATCTATCTACAGGTAAGTTAAAATATCACATGGAGGCCAAATTCTCAAAAGTATAAGGGAAAATCCTACATACGACATCTTCATGTTGGACATTCATTAGTTTAATAGCTAGTACGAATTTTTTGATATGGTCTTGTGGAAATCCTGAGGTTTCATGGTCAAATTTAGAGACTAACTTTTATGGATGTCATGGAAGGTTATGTACTCGTCCGAGGATGGCCAGATCATCTCTCGCCAACCAAGGTTGATTATTCTGAGTTGGGTTTCCCATTTCTTTATTAGGATTGTTTTTATCTTCCATGTCGTCTGATCCTGAAACTGAGCGTTCTGAGTTAAACCCTTCCTCGTCAAAAAAGTCATCGGGCTCGAAGAAGTTGTCCGTTGGTGTTTTGGGGATTAGATTAAGAGGATGCTCGATTTCGATGAGAGAAAAATCTATCAGGTCTTCTGCTAAGTGCAAAAAAACATGGTCGGGGGTATCGACCACTAGTCTTCTTACTTGTTTTCTTCAAGGAAGTAACGGAGCTAAGGGTCGCGCTCCAATCTATCGAGTGTAATCTCTTGTGATTCTTCTGAATTGGTTCAACTCCTTGTGAGGAAGATTGTAAGGAATATCAGTGAAATAATGTTATTCCTCTTGCTGGGGTGAGTGACTCGTTTCAGGAGTACTCAATGTATGCGGGTTGTCTTGAGAATGACTAGCCATGCATGTGGGTTGTTTTGAATCTACAGGTTGTGTGAAAATTTCTGTAAAACGTATTGTCATTCATTCATTCTTCAGGCCCTCCTTATAGTGCTATTTATTTTGAGGGTTCCTAAATCCCTTTAACTCAACGGTAAGAACCAAACCCGCCACTAAGGCCCAAATAGACTCTGCAGTGTTTAATGGTGGAATGGTTCTCCATATCTTGCGATACGGTCAATTAATCGATGGGCTTTATGTAGTGATTGACAGGATGTCTTCCTTTGAAAGATCCTTCTATAGTTCTAACATTCTCTTTTTGTATTTTCTCTTATAGGTGGGACTGATACAAGATAAAAGTTTGTATAAACCAACTGGGTAACAAAGGGGAAAGGACTTAACTATTGAAGAAGGTTGAGCTCGGAATAACCCTCATACTCAAGCATGCAGACAATGATTCTTACACCTCCAACAAGCCTAGTACTAATACATTAACCTGTTGGTGTTCCAATTATTGATTGAGATACGATTATCAGAAGAAAACATACATGCAATAAACAATGGCAAGAAAAATAGTTTCCTTAACTCTAATCATCAATCACATATTAACACAACAATTTACTCTTCATCATTAGAGACAAGAACTATAAAAATATTGAATTATATAACTTATCAACAGATTCATAGGATCTTACTCATTATAGCATCCATTCATGAGATAAAATCAAAAATAATGCTTCTTCAGATCCAATCACAGACTTTTTTTACGAAAAACGGAAAAACTTTGTCTCGGATCCTAAACAGGACTTCTCAATTAAGGTAGCTCCGAAATAGTTCTTTACAATCCAAAAATGAGCGTCTTTGAAAAAACCATCAACCTTTTTCTACAAGTCGATCCCTTTATTTATAACATATTATTAACTAAAAATAACTATCAAAAGTGAAAGCTAAGTTAAAAAAAACATCACACATGATGCTTACATCGCTTAGTCTTCTGAGAGTCATCAAATGTTTCACTTGAGTGGATGACTCTTCTCGTACTCCAACCATTTGATGAAGATATCCTCGCATGTGTTGGCATACAAGAATTTGTTTTTCTCCATTGGAATCGAAAGGATCTCCCTTATCTCTACTCTCCATGCCTGATACTTGACTATTCTAGAACTTAACTATTACAACACGGTCTAAGCCTTGATTGGGTGTTCCATGAACACCTGCACTTGACCTGGCACCATGTTCGCCACCTTTGTTATCTCTATAGCCCATGATGAATATTGTTTGGCATGTAATTTGACTATGTCAAGCAAGTCAACAAAGTCATCAGGTGTGTCGAATTCTGGGAGGTCGATGTCTCTCATCGCTCGATTGATCTTGGCCCAGCTCTTTTTTCACTCGGCCCATTTCTGTTGGATTTCTAGACAAGTTTCTTAGGCCATTTTCACCCAATATTCGGCTGACTTATTTATGCGGATGATGTTTCTTTCCCTTAGTACTCAGATTTCGTGCTTTTCGGCATCTCGGCCCTGTTGAACTGCACTGATGTACTCGATAATTTCCATTGCTTGGTGTGCTTGCTCCTGCAACTTTTCCATATCCTTTCACGTCGCAAGTGCCATGAGGGTGTCTTATTGAAGCTCAGCTATCCTTGCAGTGAAAAGGTGTCTCTCATTCATAAATTTATCGTAGGCCTCCTGGAATTCACTTCTTAGGAACACCATGGACTGTGTGGAGTCCTGGTAATATTTCTCCAGATGACGTAGATGCTCCAACTCCTTTAGTGCAGCAGCCAACTCCTCTTCATCCTTTATGGCTCTATCTAGGGTGGCATATGTGATTTCCATCCCTGTGCTGATAATCTCGGATGTCTTGGCATGCTCCGTGCTAATCAATTTTTCTTTTGTGGTGATGAGGATGGAGTGATCTAGATTAAGCCTCCTCTTCTTGGTGGTTCTCTTCATGATGGATTTCCTCTTCCACTCATACAATATGGCTTGTATTTCAATGACTTCATCCACAAGTTAGCGGATTTGTCGATCTCCCCAAGTAAGCATATTTCCCAGGCTCTTGACTGTGTAAATTTGTTCAAGACTAGGTTCTTGAACCTCTTCTGTGTGTTCTGAAGGTCCCTCATCTGGTTGTTTCTCATCAAGAGGTAGATTACTGGTTGAAATTGAAGCATCATGGGTAGGCTCGGTACTTACCTAATAATCGGTTGTTGAGATGTCGATTTCCTGTTGCGGAACTTCTTCTTCTTGTTCACCCAGCTCTAGCTCGTCCTTCAAGATATCCTCTTGTGACCTTAGTACATTGAGTATCTCATTGTCTAAGACACTTTCAACTTCCTGGTCATTTTATGGAAGGCCTTGAATTTGAGCATTGGGAGCTGGGAAAGATGCTTTCTCAGGTTCCTTTTCCTCTGTGATCTGTACCGGAGTCACCAAGGACACCTTCGAACTCACCTCATCATCATAGATTATTATCAAGTCGTGGAGGGGGTTTGGTGCACTTTATCTCATGGATGTCCTTGTTATCTCTAGCTGATCCGAAACGCTCCCTGGTGATCTAGCCTGTGGCGTTGTAACTTTAGGGTCATCTAACCCAGTGATTTCATCAATTTTTATTAGCTCTGGGTCACTTGGACCTTCCTTCTCTCAACTGGGTTGTTGGCAGGGACCCTTGCCATTTCTACCAAGTCTGGGTCATTCCACAACTAATTAATTATTTGTTGCACTTGTTCTATTAGGATCATTCCCCTTTCCTATGCCTCTGGTGTCATATTCAGTCCCCTGTTCTGCACCTATGTGGCCTTTGTCGCTCTGACTTCTTCCCTAGCTCTGAGAGCCTCTTGAGTCAACTGTTCTATTTTCGTCACATGTTAATCTAATCTCATGGCCCTGAACGTGGTCATTCTCAGTTCATCCATCCTCTATACCACTTCGTCCCAATCCTGGGAATTTTCTATGAAGACTTCATCTTCGAACTTGTCATGAGCATACGGCCAGCAAGACGACACTTTTGAAGCATGTTGCAAGACCAGGACCTTTGGATCATGCTTGTGAAATCGGCCTGTTGGGAACCTGAAATATAGTTGGCTAATCCCTTCTTGTTTGGCTTGAGTGGTATCCTTCACCAGATAGAACCCCACATGGAAACCGTAGGGTATGAATGCTCGTTTTTTTTCCTTTGACTAATGTGGCATTATAGCCCTACAGGATGGTCTGATAACAGATTTCTCCCACAATGAGTCGGTATGGGACATGAGAGAGTAAGAGATGTGGTTCTTTGGTGGCCCTGAACACCCTAATGTAGGTTGAGCATTCGTCTAGGTACCAATGGCCTACCTTGGCTATCATCTTTTTCGCTTTCACCGATAGCCTTGGGAATTTTTTCTTAAAAATAATAAAATAAATGCGCGCGATGAATTCATCTCAGATAAGTGCGTAAGATCTCTTGTACCTGTTCTCCCATAGCATTTTGAAGTAGACATGGACCGGGAGCTCTGCGACATGCCAGTTCAGATTCATGCCGGTGAAAATGTTCCTTGCATAAACGACATCGAGCAAGTACAAGGCCATGTATAAAGTTGGTGTCTCTCCTTCCTTTCGTGTCTGGGCCTATTGCACGCAAATTCTCAGTTTCTTGGAGATTATTTCCCGCCAGTTGAAGTTGCATCCAGTGATCGCAACTATGTATGCCAAAGGCATCCATGCCTATGAAAACCTAGAGCAATCTTTCTCTCTGTATAATCAGTAGATGAGAGCCATCAGATAGACATATAGATCCCTTAAATTGGTTTTCATGTACCATCCAGTGCTCCAGTTGGTGAAATTATTGTCCTCCCTACACCATGAGGCCATCACCCGACTAGTGTTGTGGTGTTCGTAGAAATTCACCACGAATTTTGTATTTAAACGCTCCTCAGGGTCTCTAAGTTTGTAGTATTTCTGAACTTCTACCGGTAGGAACACTCTGACACACCCACCATTGTCATCATTGATTAAAAAATTATGCGTGTCTGTTTGTTCGATGAGCCACTTTAGGACTTCTGTGCAAGGAAAAATGGGGGTTATTCTTGCCACCATATGTAGGTACGACCGTCAGATGTTCAGAAACACCTGGTCGTCGAGCACCCTTACATATGGATCACTGTGTGGGACATATTCTGGGTATTCCTCCTAGCCGATCTTGTTAAAGAGTTCTCCCCAATGTGGGAACACCATCTTGGACCCTGTTCTTGCCTCTGTATCACCAAAGTTTGGAGGTTGGATGAAAACTTTCTTTGTTGTTTTCTTGATGATAGACTCCGTCCTAGGGGCGTATTCCAATTTCCTCGCGGTCCATGGGGAAGAACCTTCACTTGTCTGATTATTTTAGCTTTGGTTCTCTCAGCGAGCGTCTAGTGGTTGGATTTCTTGGCGGCATCGTTCCTATAACTTAAGAAAAAATTTAGAGACTGTGTAAAAGAAAACGAATGATCATACAAAAACTAAAACCAAGGAATTGCTAGACTTGGATACATACCACAGAGGCTCGTTAAACCTAGTTATAATGATCAAAAAGGGTCAGCACAGTTCTTGATTTGCTCACTCTGTTCCTTCGGACGCTCTATAATTCACTGACGTGTAGAATGAATTTCTTCACAACGGTTTTAGAGGTCGTACCAACATGCATGATGCTTCAATTTCAACCAGTAATCTACTTCTTGATGAGAAACAACAAAGAAATTTTTCATCCAACCTCCAACCTTTGGTGATACAGAGGCAAGCACATGGTCCAAGATGGTGTTCCCACATTGGGGAGAACTCTTTAACAAGATCGGCGTATGCTTGAATCAACCGAACAATTAGAGAGTTGTAAGATGTAAGCCTGCAATAGTGTCAGGGAAAGATTTATTGGAATGGTTAAGTCCTGCTGGTCTCTAAAACCTACCTTCATGGGAATATCAAGTTCAAACCCTATGGAAGGAGGATGCCTCCTTCAAACCTTTCACCCGTATGACCGAGGGCTCATGCCCATGTCCTTAACCCATTTACGACTAAAGGAATAAGTGCGTAGCCCACAAGAGTTTTCAAAGGACCCATGTGACCAAGGTTTGGGAACCCTGCGCTAGGCCAGAAAGAAGTTAAGCCTTATGGCTTTAGAACTCCGAGAGTTCGGAGATCCAGAGTGTTTTTACCCTACCGTTTATAAATCATCCGAAGGCAATGGATAGTTACGGTTACCCACCAGGTTAATCGGTGCCTGATAGTTTCCTTATCCGAGATAGTTAGAATTACCCTACCATTAAACCGTGATCCATTCATTTATCGTGAAGTAACGCAAACCACCAATAGAAGAGTATTCAAGAGTCCCCTAGGCCATTGGATCTGCGCCAAGGTACTTTAGCGAAGTCCTGATTCAGGAGAATGGAGCGACCGTGACACCGAAACTCTCGAAGGCCGAAGTTAAGAAGTTATGAGAACCGTAGATCTAGGGATCCTTCGAGATCTTCCCTAGCCATTGGATTTATGACAAGGTCATCCCAACGTTGACCACTCCAGGAGCAAGGAGGAATTCATACCATGAATCCTCCGAACAACGAAGTTACAAAGTAAAGAAGGTTGTAGATCCATGGGTTATGTGGACAGGCCTCGAACGTGAGATTGAAGGACTTGAAAGATGATCAGTCTGGGGTGACGTGGAACATTGGCGTCACCCATGGTTATGTGGAACTACATTTAATGTGTCATGTATCACCTATATTTATATGTTTCACAGACCCTACGTGGCCATTAAAACGTGACATGTGTCACCTATTGTAGGGGCCACGTGTACTCTATGCCTTGCTATGTGTCATCTCTGACAATGACCTGTTCAGTCCATGTAGCGGGAGGAGTATTCATGACCCACCTATAATTGTCATCACAACTAGTACGTCACCCTGTGCGAGAGTGGGACTTTCGGGAGTTTGGGATTTCGGGACTCCATGGGATTTTGGGATGCAACATCGTGGGTAAGGTGAAAGGCCCGAAGGTTGGAGCCACGTTGATATATTCTGGGACTTCAGGAGTTCAAGACTTCGAGACTCCGGAGGTTTGGAATACAATGTCTAGGGTGAGTCAAATGGCCCAAAGGCTGAAGTCACGTGGAAATATTTTGGAATTCGTCAGGAGTTCGGGAATTCAAGACTCCAAAGGACATACGTGCATAAAATAAAAGGGATGTTCAGTGCTGAAGCACCGAACGTTGGATTCTCCTCTAGATTGTGTGTTAGATGAGGATTAAGTATCGCCGTTGGTTTGGAATATGGATGGACCTTCCCTGCGGGAGGTAGGAATATGTTTAAACTTAAATTCATCGTGGGTTGATGGAGTGGGCATGGGTGGTAATTTGGTCTATCATTGATTTAAAATTATTATTGCTTAACTGGCGCATGAGGTAGCAACTAATGCGGGATCGGGTATTAATTAGCTCCTTAAATGCTCAAAATTTGATCGTATCTAAAGCTAAACATCCCATCGTGTCAGTCTCTCAATGGGTGGATTGGGGATCGGGGGTGTATTATGAACATTTTCATTGATAACCTCCTACAAAAGTTATGACACCGATCAATTTTACCATACCTTGCTGACGCGGCAACGCTTACTCGAAGGTGTGACTCAAACTTAGGGGGGCAAGGATAACTCGAGATAGCACTAGACTGTACAACCCTCTTACCTGGTAAAGACAAGTGGTGTTGAAGGCCAGTGATATAATTCTGTTGTATTAATCGGAGTCGGGAACTTTCCTTAAGTCATTCCTTCTAGAACAAACCTTGGCATGTCGATGCCGAAAAAGTGCCAAGGATCGGCGATCGGCGATAATCCTACCAAAGCGCTCTCGGATCATCTCCCTCAAAAAAGTCTCGATGCCGAAAACGCATCGGGGATCGATGATCCGAGATAACTTTATCGCAATCGAAATTTTTATTGTGATCTTCCTGGATTCCCCCCGATCCCGATAAGACGCATCGGGTATCGACTATCGGCGATATCTTTATGTTCTTCGTTAATGCCTGTCCTCCCCGTATTTTACCGATGCCTGAGGGGAATCGGTTATCGGCGATATCTTTATGAAAAAAACTTAATGGAAATCAAAACCCCTTCTGCCAAAGCTGATGAAGATCAACGCTCGGTAACTGTTGTTTCCTAAAGGTTCCTATACTTACTTGAATTCTTTTCGACGTCGAATCTGAGCATGTCGGGTGAAGTATTTTGGTTGTCGATTCTTTATTCAGGTGTTAAGTCCTTTTTAGTCATGGGGTTTCATAAGTTCAATCAAACTTGAATAGGTGATGAGAGTCATGAAAATAAGAAAAGACAAAACATTTTCAAAAATGAAATTGAATTGGACAGTGCAGAAGATCAAGTGGTACCCAAAAAGTAAAAATTTGACAGAGGCTTTTTAGGGTGTGTTGAGTTCTCAACACATCCTTGCACAATTTTTCCGCCACTACCATGATGACATCATTCTACTTGGCCAATTTTGGTAATCCGGTGATGAAATCCATGGATATGGTTTCCCATTTCCATTCTAGAATTGGTAAGGGATACAACAACCCTGTTGGATGTTGGTGTTTTTCCTTAACTTGTTGACATTCTAGACACTTAGACAAGTAATAAGCTATGTCCTTCTTCAGTCCTGGCCAATAAAACAGTTTCCTAGTGGTTGTGATCATCTTCTAATAACCAAGATGACTAGTATATGGTATTTTGTGTAGTTCATCCATCATGAACCTCTTCAAGTCATCACAATTAGGAATATACAACCTACCTTTTTAAGTTAGTAGGAGATCATTCATCAATTGATATCCTTCGTACTTCAACCCTATGGGATCTTGTTCTAAGTACGATTTTACAGTATCGACAAATTCATTTGTTTCTTGTGCACTCTTGAATCTCTCCCTGACATTTGTTTCAAAGGTGCTTACAGCTTCTAGGTGAATCACTTTCACACTTTTGCTAAGGGCATCAGCCACCATATTTTTTTTTCCCTTGATATGTTTGATTTCAAAATCAAACTCACTAAGGAGATCCATCCATCTAGCTTGTATAGCATTAAGTTTTGGTTGATCAAACAGGTATCTCAACCCACAATGGTCTGTCATAACCATATTCTTCTACCCAGGAGGTAATGCCTCCACATTTTTTATGCATGCACTATGGCAACCAATTCTAGATCATGGATCACATAATCATTTTCATGCTCATTCAATTTTTTGGATTCATAGAAAATTACATGTTCTTATTGCATAAGGACTCCTCTGAGTCCTTCCTTGCAAGCATCTATACACACAAGGAAGTCCTTGTTTGGTTCTGCAATATTCAGCACAGGTGCATTGGTTAGAAGTCATTTCATCTCTTGGAATCTCTCTTCACATTCTGATGTACAAATGAATTTAACTCCCTTTTTCTGAAGGGAAGTGATTGGGAAACCAATATTGGAAATTATTTTTATGAACATCCTATAGTATCCTGCTAGGCCCATAAAGGATCTGATATCGGATACATCCTTTGGGGTAGGCCAATCCATAATGGCTTTGATCTTGTCAGGATCAACTTCCACCCCTTCTTTAGAAATAGTATGGCCTAAGTAATGGACCTGTTTCTGGAAGAAGTCACACTTACTAAAGTTAGCATAGGGCTGATGTTCTCTCAGTACTTGAAGCACTAGCTTGAGATGTTCTTCATGCCCTTCCATATTCTTAGAATAGATTAGGATAACATCAATGAAAACCAATATAGATATGTCTAAGAATTTACTGAGTACATTATTCATTAAGCACATAAAAGTGTTTGTTGCATTGGTTATCCCAAATGGAACCACCACAAATACATAATGACCATATCTTGTCCTAAAGGTTGTTTTGTGGATGTCTTCATCCTTAATTCAGACCTGATGGTATCCAGACCTCAAGTCAATATTGGAGAAGATCGTAGCACCCCTTAATTGGTCAAATAAGTCATCAATTATTGGCAAGGGATACTTATTCTTTATGGTCGTCTTATTGAGTTTCATATAGTCTATGCACAACCTAAGTGTGCCATCCTTCTTTTTCAAAAACAAGGTTGGTTCTCCCCATGGAGACACACTAGGCAAGATATATCCTTTGTCCATCATTTCCTTTAGCTCTAGTTTGAGCTCAACTAGCTCCGATGTACTCATTCTATAAGGTGTTCTAGACACTAGCACCACTCTTGGTGCAAGTTCTATTAAAAATTCAATGCCTCTTCTTGGAGGTAGACCTGGTACCTCTTCCGAGAACACATATTTATACTCTCTCAATATGGGATGGTCCTCTAGGCTTGGTTTGTCGTCCTCAACAGATTCCAATACTTTTATTGCATACAAAGGACATCCTTTTCTGCAACACTTCTTCACTTGAAGTGCGGATATTTTTCTCACTGAGACAGGATTTTGAATCCCTTGTAGGGTTACCTTTATCCCTTCTTAGTTTTCACACTCCAAATTTTTATTCTAACAGTCCAAATTGGTCTTATCGGCAGCGAACCAGTCCATGCCAATTAGCAGGTCATAAGATCCTAAAGAAAGTATGTTTAGGTTTTCTTGGGTAGGCAATCCACTCATAACGAATTGGCATGTTGGTACGACCTCTGTTACTTTTCTTTTGGTTCCGGTGGCTAGTTGTACCAGTCATGATTTAACATGTTTAACTTTTTGCAATTTACATTTCTCAATAGTTTGAGGGGAAACATAACTCAAATTAGAACCAAGGTCAATTAAAATGGAAACTAGATGGTTGGCAATCATACCTTCCATCTCCACCACTCAGGCTTGGTGGTTGGCTTGTTTATTATCCAAGGATGAATAAATTTGTGGCATGCTCCTAGCCACATCATTGACTATGGTAGCCTCTTGGATGTTGTAGACCCTCCTACTGTTATGTTTCCTATATGGGAAGCCTCTCAGCAGATGTTCTTCTCCACAACCCCAACATTTCAAGGGTTCTCTCTTTGTGTTATCAATCTTACCTGGGGCTGCTCCAAAGGGTTTATTTCCACTTTGAGAGGGGAAATTTTGTTGGTATACACTTTTAGTAGGAAAGCTCATCTTAGAACCCTTCCCATAGTTCTTAAATCTTGAATGTTTAAACCTTTTTTTCTTAAATCCCAAACTACTTTTCTTCTTCCAGTCCTCGTGAGGTTATGTTTGGTTCTTGAACTTCTCATAGTAATACCTTTCCTTCTAGATAGTGTCTTCTAAGGTATTTGGCTCATCAAATTCAATCTTGTCTCGGAAGGACTAACGTAGTCCACTAATAAATTGATGCATCTTTACCTTTTCATATTTGATGCAGGGAACATACCTTATCAGCTCAAGGAATTTATTGATATATTCCTCTATTGTGAGTTGTCCCAACTTGAATTCATAGAACTCCTTGGTCTTCCCATTAAAGTATTTCTCTAACGGATAATTCTTCTTGAAGTATTTCTCAAATTGTTTCCATGACAAGTCCTTCTCATGGATTCCTTTCACATTCCTAAGTTCCTCCCACCAAATGGAGTCCTTTCCATTCAGGTAAAAAATGGTTATTCAAACCTTTAAATTTTCCAAGTAATCATGGACTCTGAAGTAGTTTTTCAAGCCAAACAGTCAAAATTCGGCTTCTTCCCCCTTCTTAATCTCTCCATAGAAAGTGGGTGGTTTGGATTTCTTGAACTCTTCGGGGTCATGACTCTTGGAATGTTTTGTCTTCTTTCCTCTCTTCTAGGAACGTGAACTAGTTTTTCTACTATAAGGTTCCTTGGAGTTACCAGTATCCTCACCATAGGATTCTCCTTATGAGTGTCCCTTGGCTCCATATTGGACCATCTTTGAGGTGTTCATCCTTGTGTGGCCACTTTCAGGGTCATTCTTTCGTATCCCAGGTGGGCTCTGGGTTTTCTTCGTATGATGTTTGTCCACATGACTGGTTGTTGGTCCATGTTGAAGCTGCCTTTGTATATCTAATAAGCTTTACAGTAGGACTGCATTAATTTCATATTGTTTTTCCTTATCTTTTATCAACCTTTCATTGTCACCCTTACAACTTTGTAATTATGCCATGAGGCTTCTTACAATTTCATCCAAATATGGAGGGGTTTCCACCACCTTCCTTTCATCAGATTCTTCCTCTCTCTTGTGGGAGTTTTCCCCCAATTCATGGTGTGTCACCATCCTTTATGTTGTATTTTTCCTGCGGTCCACTGAATGCTTGAGTGTTGATAAAATATTTTCTCTTAGTTATTGATATGCTAGTTTATGAACAACACACAGATCAGATTTTCAAAACATATACAACAGCAGAAGGTTTTGTTTCTTTCTTCAGTAGAGGTTTAACTAAGTCTCCTAGGAATAAGGTAAAATAGGGTGTCACCCATAAAAGTTATCTAAATAATATTTTTAAGTCAATCGTTCATGATCCCAAGAAGGCCAAGTGTTGTAACCATGCCCTGATACCAATTTGTAACACACCCGACCCCTAAGTATCGTTTCTAGGGATGGGGCATAAAACATTTACTCACTCAAGTCATATCAAATCATCTCTCCGAGATTATTCATCCTCTTCTACTCACCCGTATATTTCTAATGATTGTTGCTAGGATCTAATACGACCTATGGTTTACAAGTTATGGCTTCCGGAAGTCCTTCAGGTGTTCATTGGTTGAGATCCATGTGGCACCCATGTGGATCCAACTCATTCGTACCATTTCCAGGTTCCTACCTCCCATAGGGAAGGTCCATCCATCTTCCAAACCAACTGCGAGACTTAATCCTCATCTAACACACAAGCTAGAGGAGAATCCAACATTCAGTGCTTCAGCACTGAACATCCCTTTTCTTTTATGCACGTATGTCCTCTAGAGTCCTGAATTCTCGAACTCCCGACGGATTCCAAAATATTGCCACGTGACTTCGGCCTTCGGGCCTTTTGACTCACCCTAGACACTATATTCCAAACCTCTAGAGTCTCGAAGTCTTGAACTCCTGAAGTCTCACAATATATCAATGTGGCTCCAACCTTCGGGCCTTTCACCTTACCCACGATGTTGCATCCCAAAACCCCACGGAGTCCCGAAATCCTGAACTCCCGAAAGTCCCACTCTCGCATAGGGTGACGTACTAGTTGCGATGACAATTATAGGTGGGTCATGAATACTCCTCCCGCCACATGGACTAAATAGGTCATTGTCAGAGATGACACCCGGCAAGTCATAGAGTACACGTGGCCCCTACAATGGGTGACACATGTCACGTTTTAATGGCCACGTAGGGTCTATGAAACGTATAAATATAGGTGACACATGACACATTAAACGTAGGTCCACATAACCTTGGGTGACGCCAGTTTTCTACGTCACCCCAGACTGATCGTCTTTCAAGTCCTTCAATCTAACGGTCGAGGCCTGTCCACATAACCCATGGATCTACAGCCTTCTTTACTTCGTAACTTCGTTGTTCGTAGGATTCATGGTGTGAATTCCTCCTTTCTCCTGGATTGGTCAACGTCGGGATGAACTTGTCATAAATCCAATGGCTAGGGAATATCTCGAAGGATCCCTAGATCTATGGTTCTCATCACTTCGTAACTTCGGCCTTCGAGAGTTTTGGTGTCATGGCCGATCCATTCTCCTGAATTAGGACTTCGCTAAAGTACCTTGGCGTAGATCCAATGGCCTAGGGGACTCTTGAATACTCTTCTATTGGTGGTTTGCGTTACTTCACGATAAATGAATGGATCAATGTTTAATGGTGGGGTAATTCTAACTATCTCGGATAAGGAAACTGTCAGGCACCAATTAACCTGGTGGGTAACCGTAACTATCCATTGCCTTTGGCCGATTTATAAACGGTAGGGTAAAAACACTCTGGATCTCCGAACTCTCGGAGTTCTAAATCCAGAAGGCTTAACTTCTTTCGGGCCTAGCGTGGGGTTCCCAGACCTTGGTCACATTGGTCCTTTGAAAACTCTTGTGGGCTATGCACTAATTCCTTTAGTCGTAAATGGGTTAAGGACATAGGCATGAGCCCTCGGTCATATGGGTGAAATGTTTGAAGGAGGCATCCTCCTTCCATAGGGTTTGAACTTGATATTCCAATGAAGGTAGGTTTTAGAGACCGACAAGACTTAACCATTCCAATAAATCTTTCCTCGACACTATTGCAGGCTTACATCTTACAACTCTCTAATTGTTTTGTTGATTCAAGCATACGCCCATGTAAAAGCACGATTTCAAAGAGAGATAATGCATATTTATAACTTAACCATTCAACACAGGACTCAGTCATAGACATATAAATATATCCAATCACCATTTCCTTTTCAGTACATAGAGTATGAAGATACTTATCAGAAAACCAGAGTTCATGAAGTGATTGTTGAAAGGGGTGTTTATTTCCACCCAACCATAGGCACAGCTACTCCTGACGGATTTACCATTGGCCACCCTCGAGATAGACCATGATGCTCTAAGAGAGACTCTTTCTTCTTACTCAACAACAGTGAGGGACGAATGTTACTCTCCTCCTCCCACAAGATCTTGGCCACCGGTATTTTTTGTACCAAGCAAGGAGGTATGCACAAGTACTTCCATAGTCACTTGTCAGACTCATTTATCAACTTGTAACGAAAACATTTTCAACAAATTATTATGCCCAGAATGAGATTATTTCCCAATTCTTCCTTGAACCAGAGAGTTGCAAGTGATCTTTTCTCTTCTCGAGATTGGTCTTTCGACTCAACTCTCCTCCCAAATCTACCTGTTTTTTTCTCCCTATGCCCATGAATTGCCTCTTTCTTTCCTTCCTCATCAATTTTGCATGGGTCTGAATCCATAGCTCGTGGTCATGTCTGGAAGTCTTACAAATGGGTACTCTGCCCCATCTCCTCATTAACTCTTGAGGAGGGATCCTCCAACTACCACTTTGACTGGTAATTCATTTTTGGTTTAGAGGACTTTTCTGAGTCATTAAATCCAGTGAGGTACTAGTTTGGTGGGGGTCATCTAAACCATTCATGATTCCCATCACCATATCTCTCATAGCATCCATGGTCTATCTTGGAAAAACCCCCTTTCAATAGTTATGCAACACTTATCCATTTTCTATTAATAATAGAAAATACATACATTGACCTTTTATACAAAGATTCATCGAATCAAACATTCACACATATCTAGTCTTCCATGGTCTCTTGTCTAGTTACAGTTATATTTACAGACTGGGGGAAACAAGGGTATTACACATTGATCTCAAGATCGGACACAATCTCGGCTGGCCCCGCGCTACAGTGGTCATTAAAACATGAATTTTTCGACCTTCTAGGTCAAATTCAGCTCTGCAACTCTGCAGATCGAATCCATTAAATTCTTAGACAATTCCAAATTATTTCAAACTCGAATTTTCCCATGAATTCAGGGATTTTCTTTCTAATTTTCCACCATTTTCCCCAAAATCTATGACAACGAACAAGGGGCATTGTGCAGTGAATCCACAGGTTCGAAAATTCGTTATGAAATAGATAGAAAAATATATGAATAAAAGATGAAAGGAAGAACATACGTAAAGGGAGGAACACAATACATCCAACTGCTACAACTAGAATCTTTTCATCAAGTTACAGGACCTTTGCATTAAATTCCGGTCAAAAACTCAAATTACATACAATAGTTGTCATCTAACAATTTTTCCAACCAACCTGGATTACATCGAAAAGATGAAATATATAAACGAGGGTGCCACTTGGGCTACCCTGTTTTCTAACTGCTAACCCTAAAAATAGGAAAGCTGAGTAGCATGCGTTGGAGACTCTTCGCATGGCGATGCCAAAAAATAGAAAATAATCATTTCTGTTTACCCATGACCATCCACAAATCTTCCACGAGGATCTGATCATCAGGTCTCAATATGGAAAAATATGTGTCATTATATCCCTTTCATCGAGTGTCAGAGTGAGAAGGTGTCTGTCAGGAACTTGTTATCCGTTTATAACGGCTTTGATTTATGTTGCGCATTAATTTTCTGGAAAATGTGTGTGGCGAGTGGTTGTTTGATTATCAAGGTCATTATCAAAAGCTAGGGTGCTTTGGGGAAATGTGTCCTTCAAAACTGCCAAGATTCTTTTTGTGTTTGCAGATGAAAAGACGAGCATCAACTAGGCTTGTTTTTTATGCGCGTTGGCGAGAGCCACACGAGCCTCTTCCCCCAAAATCTATGACAACGAATCCACTCGATTCAGACTTGTTTCATCCCATACCAATCTGGTGTTTCAACAAGAAGCTTTAATACCAATATGTAACATACCCAGCCACCAGCAGGCTAGGCACGCTACCTCAAAAATGAACTTCAAAGCTGATTTTGAATTATGATAAAAATTAATTTGAAATCAAGCATGAAAGAATGCAATAACCACACAAGCAATGATCAATATTCATACTAAACCATCCATGAAATGAATAGTGTTCCATGCACATCAATAATTATCAAGCATGCACACAAAAATACATCTCAGAGATAAATATACATAACGAAATATAATTTATGCAGGAAACACAATGAGCACTTATATTTAATTAAACCATCATCAATCGGATGCAGGCCAAGGATGTTCATCCCAACCATAGACATTTTTGTTCTGATTCTCAACAGCAGGTCACCCCCGAGCTAGGGCTATGAATCCAAAAGGATGGGTCCTAGGCCAAATCTAAAACACATAGCAGTTGGCTAATTGGCTCTCAAGTTTTCTCAACCACACAAAAATCCTAATTTACAACTCTCTTTCCCCTTCACCTTGCACAACCCAAGGAAATGAACCCTTTTATTTTCCATGTAGTCCCTCGGGTTGTTTATTTCTCTCCAGGGCTCCAGTGCTACTTGTTAGGAAGTATCCATGTTGGAAACTTCAAGGATTCTTAGTTCTGGCAGTTCTTTCATAACTACCATCAATCTCATTCCCATAAGCATCCATTCCAACCTGGAATGATCATTAATTCCTCACAGCCATATCACAATGACTCTCCTCCTCCAACCATTTCTTTCCATGCTCCAACCAAGAGCACTCGAATTACAAAGAGTGAATGAGGAAGAATCCCAAGGAAAGGGTGTAAGAGTAAATGGGGAAGAATCCCCAAAACATCCCACAGGGGATGTTTGTATAATTACATGAAATCAACAACCACATGGCCTTCCTCCCAAGAAGCTCATGTAGGCACTTTTCTCAAATAGAACCAATATGGGTAAATAAAATATAATAAAAAGACTTTGCCCCTTAAGCCCCATCTCTTGTGGAATCATAGCCCCCTATCTTTTTTCCTTGTATGTCTTGTATCTAGCGATGTAATTTATTAATATATATAGAAGTATTACATTTCCTAGGAACTGCGGCCCCTTTCCAACTTTATCGGCTCACCAGCCTAAGTCACATTTACATAATACATTCTCATTCATAAGGATTAAAACTGGGGTGTTACACCAATGGAGGAGGATTTACAAGAAATTATTTTGAAGATGACTCCATAGCCTAATGGAGAAGGCAGTCAAACTAGGATCCTGGATTCTCAGCAACCCACGGGGATCATTATCCCACAATTGGAGCCAATTGTT
>SNQJ01S0001658.1:398187-421048 GCA_010110895.2 Picea sitchensis | reverse complement strand
ACTCAAAGAGAAAGTCCACATATTTATTGCATGACTCAAAGGGAAAGTCCCCCAAAGGACAATATACCCCCATTTCCTAATAGACCCAAGACAGAGACAATATGGAACCCCAATAAAGAAAAATCATTTAATGAGACCCATCATCTCAATACGCGCAACTTAGAACCTAAATGCCTTGTCAAACGTTCACACCAATAGAATATTATCAAATACCCTTAGGACCCCATACTAATTTGAAAAGTTGTCAAAGATTCTTTAAGGCTCCCCGCCCCTTTAAGCTACATAAGCACCCCCTTTCTCCTCAAAAAGCTTACTATGCCATGGATAGTATCCTTTAGACTCCAGAATTATCTACTTTACAACCGGGTCATAAATACAAGGATAGAGTATAGTGTTATGAAAATATTAAAGCAATCGTCCACATAGTGCTTTATTATCCAGGAACTCACATTTTATATCTTTAATATGATCATTATTTTAGTTTCAATCATATTTATAATATAAATTTAAATTATATATATATATATATATATATTATTATTTAATAAATAAATTATAATTTTATTAAGTAACAATAGTAAGATTTTATTATTTGTTTATTTATTTATTTTATGGAATTGTTAGAAATTTGTTTATGTGAGTTTTAATTTTGTTGTTAGAGAAAGTTATGGATCAAACTTGTGTGTAGAATTTTGAAACAACTTTTAGAATAGACATTCAAAAATGAAGTTGTGGAGAAAGGGAGAAAAAGTTTAGAAATATTCATTAACAAAAAAATCAAGTAATAATAATTAAAGCTAGGTAAAAGGAAAAGGAAAAAATTAGAAAATAATCAAGTAATTCAAGAAAGAGTTAATAATAGAAAAAGTTAATAATATAAAGTCAAAAAATAAAAGAACAAAATAAATCAAAAATATTTATCAATATTATCTGATAGATTTTTTTTAAAATTATTATAGTAGATTTTGTTTTTCATTTGAATAACTACATTTGGCTTGTTTTGAAGTTTTGAAATAATAAATATAATATTAATATTTTATGTTTAGAATTCTCTTTATCCATTTTTAATAGATTTATTGTCTTTTATATATTGAATCTTATTTGATATTGTTTGTTTTTTTATATTGTTTTTTGGTATATTGTTTTTTAATATATAGATTTTATGTTTTTATTTATCATATAATGTTTAAATGTTTGTGAATATATAATTTTTTTGTTTTCATTTATATTGTTTTGTGAATAAGCCCCGTATGGGGTGATAGCTGGGGAACGTGTGCCATCTGGCTGCAATTTAAGTCAGGGTTTAAATGAGGCCAGCCCTCCTCTTAATACTTGTATTACGGATGCAGGCTCGTCATAATCGCTTTGCAATGGGAGGACTCCTCGAGCGAGTGAGCATTTACGAGCTCGGCGAGTGCCAAGCTAAAGGCGGGTATGGGGATATGCGGTTGGACTATTGGTTTTTTCTCGCTTCGATCCTGGATTCGCTCTGTGTCTGGAGAAGCTGGTGTGGTTCAGAGCTCCTGGAGCCCTGGCACACCACCCTGTGGTGGAGAATTGCTGTTGGTAATCACGCTTTTAACTGGTATCAGTTTGTGTGTATCGCTGGGAGAGTGCTATGGATTTTTTTATTTTCATTTTGATGTATATTATTTATGAATATATAATTTTATGTTTATATTATTTTTATTTAAATGTTTGTGAATATATAGTGCTTTTGTTTTCATTTATTTTATATTATTTTGTATACACATATATGGATTTTTTTTCATTTGATGTATATTATTTATGAATATATAAGATTTATATTTATATTATTTTATTTAATTGTATATTGTTTTTTATTATGATTTTCTTGTTTAATATAAATATATCAATAGTATTGAAAGTTTTGTTGACAATTTCTTATGTTTTCAAAAATTGTTTGAAATTGTAGATATTTAGTTGAAGAAATTGTAAATATCTAGTTGAATGGAATAGGGTGGGTATCATATTCAAATGTTTAATATTTAAAAGGAGAATTTTTTATAATGGAGTATCTATTAAGAGATTGTGTGACAAACAATATATTATTATTTACAATGTAATATTTGGATCTAAAAATGATAGGTGGAGATTTTTTAATCACTAGAGCTATTTTAATATGGCATAATATAAGTGTATTTGATTGTTGTTTCACACACATGAACTCATAAAATACTATCGGGAAAAGAAGAAGGAAAGGATAAGCAAATGTCATATTCACCACAACCAAATCAACCATTATGTCAGAAAACACCATATTCTTGTTAGTGCCACATTGAAACACTTAAAATTATTGCAAAGTGATAAACCAAAACTCTTTCATGAAAAAAAGAATGAGGTGGATACATACATGAAATCTAATTAAATACTATTCAAGGGCTGAAATTGCAATTTCTGGATCCCTTCAAGACCATCTTTACTCATCACAAAAATATAAAGTTCATTTTACTTCATTTTTGTGAACAATTGTTAAAAAAATTCTAATTAATACCGTAATATCAAAGGATCATGAAAAAAACATTGATTAAGATATAAAATAACAATAGAAACAATTTTATTTATTTATAATTCAAATTGTAATAATAGTTAATATGACACATCAATTATTTAACAACATCTAGATGTGATCAACATATTTAATATTTAACAAAGTTATATGGGTGTGCCATTATAAGAAACTAGAATGTGAACATGAAGATTCAAGATATCCTAGATAAGCATAGACCTTCCATTATAAGAAACTAGAATGTGAACATAAGATTCAATATATCCTAGATAAGCATATTAGCAATAATATATACTATTTGTTATTAAAATTATTTTGTGTACTGATTTGATATTAATAATTTCAATTATAATTCATTATAACAATGGTGATAATTAATTTTCAATAAAATATAAAGTAATTTAATTTAATTTTTTAGGTTAGTTAATGATTTCTTATGTTGTAACATCACTAGAATTATCCAATCATCAAAAATATTATAAATTTGTCTATTACAAAAATTAACACTTTTTAAGATTTGTTTTTTATCGCACTTTGTCTATAAAACATATGGTATGGTAAATGAAATAGTTAAAATTAAAAACTCTTTTTATGTATGAGTTTAATGGTTTATTTTTCCAAGGAAATAAAGGAGGTGAAAGAATATATGTGAGGAAATGTTATAAATTTTTCCCATTGGTGGTTAAAGAATAAAAATTTTGTGTTTTGTTTTTGTGTCTAGAAGAAATATTATAAAGTTTGTCCAGTCTGAGAATAGTTAAAGTAAAACTTTTTCATATATGAGAATTTTAAAGTTTTATTTTATTAAGAACTCTAAAATGTTTAAAAGAATATAACAATAATATATTTTGGAGTGCATTCAAACCAGGATATCAAAATTGTAGTTGTATGGGACCTCTTGTTTTATGGGATTTGTGGAATTATGCATACCCTACCCCCACTAGATTTGAACTTGTGACTCTTAAAAAAAACACATGTTCAAATATATATATAGAGAGAAAAGAAATTTTAAAATTATAAAACTTTAATTACAAAATAAATTATGGTTTCAGTGACTGTAAAGAGCCTAAAAATTAATAAATTTATTTTTTTTAGTATATATATATATATATATATATATATATATATATATATATGTCTCCTTTATAATTAAATAAAATAAAAAATAAAATAAAAAATAGTCATTAAAAAATGCTTAAATGTTAAAGTGGAAAATTTTATTTATAAGTTATATTTGTGGAATTTTGGGTTTAAAAATGTAAAATAATATTTTGATATTAATTGAATTTGATTTATTTTAAGTAGTTATTGTCATTTAAATAAATTTTTAGAATTATTTAATTTTGAATTCAAAATTATTTTTGTTTTTAAATCTTTAATTAAAAGTTTAATAATTAACTTAAATTTCATAGTGGCTTCTGCTACTCACTTAGTTTTGATTATTTTTAATAATTAACTTAAGTTTCATAATTATTTTACGCTCGCTTAATTTGATTATTTTTTAATTAATTTTCCTAATTTAATTAAATTAAATTTAGAATATATTTTATATGCCATTTTATTGTTGCACAAATTTTTATAAACTATATTAATTTATTTTAAGTTCTTTTAATTTATTATTATATATTACTTTAATCAATTTATTTATTAATTTATTTTTAAATTTTTATGTTATATTAATTTGTTTCGAAATTTTTTAATTTTATTAATTATATAATCTTAAACTGAAGTCCATTGGTATTAATTTATTTAAATTTTTATGTTATATTAATTTTATTTTAAATTTTTAATTCATTATTATAACCTTACTTTTAACAATATTTCGTTTAAAATTATATTATTTTTATAATAATATGTTTGAATAATATTTAGTTTAAAGTTATTTTAATAATTAACTTAAATTTCATAATTATTTTACACTCACTTTTAATTTGATTATTTTTTAATAATTAACTTAAATTTCATAATTATTTTACACTCACTTTTAATTTGATTATTTTTTAATTAATTTTCTAATTTAATTAATTAAATTAAGAATATATTTCATATATCTCCATTACTATTAATTTATTTTAAATTTTTATATTATATTAATTTATTTTAAGTTCTTTTAATTTATTATTATAACCTTACTTTGATCCATTGTTATTAATTTATTTTAAATTTTTATGTTATATTAATTTATTTTAAATTTTTTTAATTTATTATTATAATCTTACTTTAATCCATTATTATTAATTTATTTTAAATTTTTATGTTATATTAATTTATTTTAAATTTTTGTAATTTATTATTATAAATTTACTTTAATCAATATTCTAGTTTAAAATTATATTATTTTATAATAATATGTTTGAATAATATTGTAGTTTCAAATTATATTATTTTTATAATAATATATTTGAATAAAAGGTACAAAATCTCTTATATATTTATATATTTGGATTTTATCTTACATCTTCTATACTTTGGATTATAACCATACTTTAATCCATTATTATTAATTTATTTTAAATTTTAATGTTATATTAATTTATTTTAAGTTTTTTTAATTTATTATTATAATCTTACTTTAATCAATATTCTAGTTTAAAGTTATATTATTTTTATAATAATATGTTTCAATAATATTTTAGTTTAAAGTTATATTATTTTTATAATAATATATTTGATTAAAATTATATTATTTTTATAATAATATATTTAATAATATTTTAGTTTAAAATTATATTATTTTTATAATAATATGTTTGAATAATATTCTAGTTTAAAGTTATATTATTTTTATAATAATATGTTTGAATAAAAAGTATAAAATCTCTTATATATTTATATATTTGGATTTTCTCTTACATCTTCTATATTTTGGATTATTAATAGTTTTGTTTTTTTTTAATTAATTATTATAATTATATTTTAATCAATATTTTTATTAAGTTAAAATTATACTATTTTTATAATAAAATGCTTAATATTTAATAAAATAATGATCCATATCTCTCATATATTATTATTTAGATTACTAATCCATATCTATCATATATTATTATCTGGATTACTATTAGTTTTTTTTAAGTTTTTCTAATTAAATATACTAGTAATATATATCTTTTTAAGTTTTTCTAATTAAATATACTATTATTTGGATTACTAATCCATATCTCTCATATATTATTATCTGGATTACTATTAGTTTTTTTTAAGTTTTTCTAATTAAATATACTAGTAATATATATCTTTTTAAGTTTTTCTAATTAAATATACTAGTAATATATTTTTTTTTAAGTTTTTCTAATTAAATATACTAGTAATATATATCTTTATATCTTGAATATTATTAGCTTCTTGTAAGTTTTTCTAACCGAATAGTAATATATATCTTTATATCTGGATTACTATTAGTTTTTTTAAGTTTTTCTAACGGAATAGAATAATAATGTTTTAATCAATATTCTTGTTTAAAGTTGTATTATTTTTTATAATAAAATGTTTAATATTTTTGAATAAAATGTTCAATATCTTCAATCGTAGGGATTAGTTTAATTATTTGTTCAATACATGTTATTTATATGGAAGGTAGAGGTTACTGCTATAAATCTGATTGAGTCCTTGAGGTTACCAACAAACATTATCACTAAAGGTCGAGTCACTTTTCATTTGGTATTCTAGAGAAGTTGAACCACCATCCATCTGGATATTCCATGAAGAGGGATGGCTTTTCTAAGATCTTTCATCTCTAACTTGACTTATACAACATGGCATAGTCCATATAAAGAATCAACAAGTAACAATGATCTCCAATCTCAAATAAGTATGATTTCAATCAAATAAGTATGATTTCAATGTAGATTTGTTACAAAATCTAGTGTTCCTATATAACTTTTAATTTCAAACCTTATAGAATAATTGTCACATTAAAGATTGAGATTGAACATAGACAACACATTACCCCATATTTTTTAAAAGCATATTTTTTTATGAACTAACTTGAATGCTCGAGAAGTGTGAATAGCAAACAAAAAGTATTGGATAAGTTCCCAGGCTGGCTGGGCTAGCTACCTCTAGCTATGTAGACCCACTTTATATTGAATACCAGGGCTAGCCACCTCTACATAGGTAGAACTACTTTATATTGAATATCATTTTAAGAATGAGAAAAAGTACCAAAAATATTTGTTAAATTCTCCACATTCACAATATAAAAGTTTTCAATTTCCCAAATATATTTATTAATATAATAATTTTTATTTAATAATATATGTTTTCATAATTAATCATAATACATGAAAAACTTTTTAAAAATAAATGTTTTCTCTCAAAAACTTTCCAAAAAGTTCTTAACCGAAAATGATTCTTAATCATCCTGTGAGTGATTTATATTATATTTATATGATAAAATGACCGTCCAACTTTTACGTGATTGAATTGAAAGTTAAAAAGTGATTTATATTCATTTGATAAAATGACCATCCAACTTTACATGATTTAGTTGAAACTAAAAAAAGTGAGTTTTTATTTGCTTTTTTCAATGATAACTTTTAAGAAAAACGAAAACCTTTGACTGACAAATCCCTTCAAACTAAACTTTAGTTGGGACACTTTCAATCAATTTCGGTGTGCAAGGAAAGGTATGGTTGTCAGATCAATGTGACAGTTTGGAATCCCTTACACTGGTAATTAGGTTTGATGAATTATTACTAACGACTTACCAAAAGAAAGAACAAACTCTTTGGGATGTTCTAAATATTTTATGTGGTTTTATTTCTTTTTTTAATATGGTAAACATGCCATTTTCCATTTTCAATTTTAGGATTATTATAATGGATTGTGCTGTGCTTAAACTTTTTTGAAAAATATTCAGTTAAAACTCTTTGGGATGTTCTAAATATTTTATGTGGTTTTATTTCTTTTTTTAATATGGTAAACATGCCATTTTCCATTTTCAATTTTAGGATTATTATAATGGATTGTGCTGTGCTTAAACTTTTTTGAAAAATATTCAGTTAAGAAATTGTGAATGGGGATATTTATTTGGCCAAATTAATTTAGGATTTGCACCTGCCTTCACCTGACCTTCAAGAACCCAGCTTGCATAGACAAAACAGAGCCTGTCTATGCAGAAGCCCAGTTTGCATAGACAAAACAGAAGCCCAGTTTGCATAGACAAAACAGAGCCTGTCTATGAAGAATTTAATCCTTGGTGGGGAGATATGAAATATGCTTACTTTATTAACTAACCAAGAAGTATTACCAGCAAGTCAAATATGATTTCTTAATATTAAAAATGTAAGAAGCACTGAAACAGTATAGATTTTCATCTGTAATTAACAGACTGAAGTAATTGTGGAAGAAATGACAAGTTTGGAGTCACATTTACCTCTGTCAACCATGTCTCAAAATGGCAAATTGGAGACAAGTTAGTGAAGGCTTCAAATTCTTTAAATCTCGAAGTTGTTTTACAGTCAACATCCTCAACCTGCATCTCTCTTATCCACATTATCTATTTACACACACATACAAAATAATGAGGCAATGCATCAAACAGATCCAGGTCTCGTTGTGCTTTCGCCAGTGTTTGCTTTGTCTACTGGGGAGGATCTGGAATCGAAGCTAGCAGATCCCAAAAAAAATCCATCTTCGTGCAAAGGCCATGAGATTCCCTCCGGAGGGCATGGCAAAGGGACTGGATGGGCAATGAATGTAGGAATGTCTTGCCCTGGCATCACAACAGATACCCCTATAGAATATGTAGAAATCTGCATCAGAGAACCCCAAATGGTTAATAAAAGTAAAGAAGAAGAAAAACACAAGGGGAAGGAAAGAAATATATATATATATATATATATATATAACTCAACACTTTGGTAGAAAAGAGCCAAGTAACAACAGAGTAGGCTACTCATCCAGAACTGCTATTGAAACAGTAACATAACACAACATTATGCAGGACTTTTCACAAACAACTTCATACAGATTCTTCAGAGCATTTCTATAATAGAATATAGTAGGCCAGATAAAATCTGGCACAGTACTGCTACAAGTTAATTTAATCTGACAGAATTGAAAGTAGCCCAAAATCTTTATACCGACAATCAATGATCATGTCTTCTGCATGCCTAGATAATTCTATTGACTCATTTTTCATGCAGAAGTCGTCATCTATACGTTAAATGTATAAAAAGATTTTATTGTATTCACCAAAGGTAATGCATCTTCCCTTCGTAGTTGAGGTAAAATAAACCTATCAATGGTAACACAACATCCATGGAAAAGTTATGTAGCACTTCCAGAATGCCTTCTATCTGCCAGTCTGTGGAGAAACATACATGAATAAATAAATACATAAATATAAATATGTGTGTGTGTGAGAAACAAATATGAATATATGTGTGTGGCACGATGTTCAAAGCCTTAAATGAACCATGAACATCAAATTCCAATGTGTTATAATGTTAGGGTTCTTTTCATTAGTGAATCACGCCTAGTCCATCCTCGCTGTTGTATACACCTTCACTTCTTAGTTAGTGAGCTTCCTGAATGATGTTGTTCAGCATTTGTAGCTGAACTGCAAACACTTGCCAAGCATTGCAGTAGGTGACACATTGAGACAGCTTACACTTTGATACCTATGCTTGGCATAGGCACTTAATGCATTACCAGATTATATGTGAATCTATTCACCCATGGATAGAGGAGTTGTCCTGCCCAACTTATTAAACTGCCTCTCATTAATCATAAAGCACAATCAAATACCTGTAGTACCCACATACGCACCTGTATGGTCCTTAGTCAAATAATTTTCATGATAAAATACTTCTGGTAGTTAAATCATTTTTCCTTGAAAAGAAGAAGATTGGTGATCAGATTCCAAGACCCTCCTCACTCAGCCATTGATCAATACAGGCTGCCAATTCCCAATGTTTCATGGGGCGGCCAAAGGCAACCTGGGACAAGTCAACAAGGGAAGGATAATGTGGAATTCTACGGATAACTTTCTACTAGTTTATGCAATGGGATTAGGCTCAGTCTCAGCCAATAAAGCTGAATTCATCGGCTCTAATCCAAGGCCTGAAGATATCCCAGAGCTTGAAGGTAGAAAGTCTTTTTGTCATGGGGATTCCTTGCCGGGGATAAAGTGGATGGAGGATAGCTAATTGGAAGTTAATCTTCTGAGGAAGCCAAAGGCTTAGCTAGTTCATTTCTTTCTAGAGTACATACCTTTCCAACCACATTGAAAGGATCTTAAACACTTCAGTTGAATTCAAATAAATGGGTCTAGTTAAGGTTAATAAGATGATGATTCCACCTCCTGTCTCAATGGGCCTATCATTTTTCCTTTAAGCACCTCATCTTATAATGATGCTGCTGGTTGGCAAACACACTACCCTCATCAATCCATTGGTGAAAGCAATTGTGCACTTTAATGATAGTCATTACATCATGAGAATGGACGAGAATGGTCTGAGTAAGAATCTTTATAGAAAAAGACAACAAAACAAAGTTTGTTGATTTTCCTGGGTGTATGACAAAGAGGGCGGAAGCAGCTAGAACAGAATCAAGCTATAGGAAGAATGTATGAAGCCGCAAATGCCCGGTTAAGGTGGGGCGGAACATGGAGACAGACCCCTGGTGATTGACATGGACGATCGAATGTACACAGTCAAGGATGAACATGCAGGTTCTAGCCAAAGAGAATGAAGAGTGATCCTTCAAGATCCTGCATGGGATAAAAACTGTGATTCACCAGATGTATGGTACAATCTTGGATGTCCTTTGACATTCAATGAAGATAGCCACTGAAATCCATGATCTAGTCAGAATCCAAGAAGCCCAAGTAAGGGGATATATTTAAAATCAAGAGACGTTTGAGAGTAGGTGCCCTCTGAAAGAGTAGTTTAACAGATTTCAGATCTTTAGAATTGAGGACAATTGGACTGATGTCTATGTAAAAGTTAATTAGGACAAGCATGGACCACTTTGGAAAAAAATTGTAGTGATGGTCAAAAGGATACCAAGTTCTGCAAGAGCAGCAGCCTTGGGAGGTGATGGCACCCGAAGGGATGAAAGCAGCATCAAAATCTCTTGCATCCCAATGTCCTTCGTTGTTATCTCATTTATATGTTGATTTTATAGTTTTCAATTCAGTGGCTTTGAGTTGCTTTTAAGTGACCATTTTGGACACGTATTGTCAAACCCATAGCACTGTATTGTTCAGAATGGAACTGATAATAGTCATAGTAATATAAGTCAATTCATTAAGGTAGTTGAATTTTTGGAAAGGTGAACTGCTTTGTCGCCGGTGCAATTAGTTTCAAGAGTATGGTATGTCCAACTAATCAGAAGATTTATTTTCAATTTCCCTTACAGACCTCATAGGTTGAAGGAAGCCATGTAAAATTCCTGGAAGCACACCTAAAGAAAGAAACGATACCTCTGTTGGGACAGCTCCATACTGGCAGTCGAGAGCTTTTGGAAGGTCAAACATAGCCCTTTATTGGGGAGTAAGTCAAGAGTTTTATTGCTTCTTGGAAAGTATGTCATTGTCTGCTGCTATATTGGTTTATAATTTATTCCTTCTTCAACTTCTTGTTTATATGTTCTTTACAGTTTTTTGAAAATAGAATTCCTAGGGGAGTAAAAGGGCAGTTCAAGCTATATGTGAATCTCAGCAGAACAAACTGATAGAAAAATTGAAGCCTGTATTTGCATGAACAGCAAGGAAACTATAAGGTCATTAATGCTCTAATTCTTGGACACTGGTAAGAAAGAGGTATATTGATGATTTTCAAATAATGTCAATCACACAAAAAATAATCTATGATCTGGCGTAAGATGATATACATGATAACAACAGGTCAACTGAACAAAAATTAAAAAGTTCGAAATTATTGCATTGAAACTTTGAAATCTCCTTAGAGAAAAGTTGGTTTGTAGAAAACTTCACAAAAAATGGACATTTGCCTTGAAACATAGACATATATCAAGAATCCCGTTCACAGCATTATTAATGACAATAAGCAGAAACAACGAGATAACACTATGATTAGACAAAATTCAGATAATTCATGAATTGAATCAAGCAACCATCAGGCAAAGATTCATTTGAAATAAAAGATATGCCAGACGTGGAGCTCAGGCAGGTGTTACAGTCCAATCAATGTATTGTATAGAATTGCTTGAAAGAACATGAGCATTTTCAGAGCAGACACACAAGATGCGCATGAGATGCAATGCTTCAAGTAGAGAGACTTACACTATCAAGATTCTGAATCAATGAAAAAAATATCAGTTATAAACATCTTTGCTTACATGTGTTGTTGTGTGTGGGACACACAACAATCAATCCGGGACAACTTTAAACTTTGGTTTGATAAGCCTCAGTCAGCAAGAGTGCACAATAGAGATGAATATACTTGAATTTAAAACTTCCCAGGACTGGAGGATGAATAGATGCCGTCTCTGAATCAAGTTTTGTTTTGTAGGTTTTGGATGATACCATAGTTTTTGACTAAATCCAAGAGATAAATGTCGACTAAAACGGAAAAGGGAAAAGGGAAAGGGAGATAAGAATGTGATTTATGTATGTAGATAAAGATTGCTGTGAAGAGGATGTGTTCACAACTAAAAAATGGGCTCCATCAACTGAGACAGTTGAAATAGAAGGCTACATATCTGCATATCAAAGGGAGTAAACATTTGGACACCCCCATCAATGTTGTGCTGTAGATACCATTCCTAGTGATCTCTGAAGGAAAGAATGGTATAAGTTTGAAATGAGGTGTATCCAGAAAAGCCCTCATGCATAGTAGGAAGACTCGTCAAATTTATTCCATTCATTGCATTTGTACTGCAACTGATATTAACTTGAACAAGCTTCACGCCTACCTTCACCAAACAAAGAACAAAACATAGAGGGAAAAAACACCCACTTTCCTCCAGAGTGTACGCCGTATACAAGAAAAGATTTTATGTTTCATTCCACATGCCCCTCTATGTCTAATTTCTACAGTTATCAGTTGCAACTTGCCACACCAAGCTGATTGGCAAGTCTCCTAAATAAACTTTTTCAAGGGAGGATTTGAGTTCCTAAAGAAATTAGAATACAAATCCTAGATGGCTTTTAGCTGCTAAGCTGAGCATCCGCCAGGATTGCAATCTCATAAACGAAGCAATCTGACTTGGAAATGATAACAATGGATTTCCCGGATTTGTTTTTCTGTAAACAGTGTATTGTCACTCCCCTTCTGTCCAATTGGTCCTGACGAGCAAACCGCTAGCATCCAATTTGCTCCAAGTGAAATTTATGAAGAAAGATTACAATGGGGGACAAAAAACTTGCTATTTTTGGTCCTTAGTCTGTTTATTGAACTACAAACTAGATATCACTGCCTGAACAAGCTGATCTGTCTGTCTTCCTGTTTACAGAAAACAACTCAGGAAAAGAGCACCGTAGTTCTAAGCTGTCTAAAACCTATAAATCAAAACAAAAACAGTGTTGATATCGAAAAATAGAAGAAGCACGTTTACTGTCATGGTAAGTAGGTAGCAAATGCCCACAAACAGTCGCTATTTGAATCCATGAAGTTGTTTCACTGCACAGACTACAATAACCTTAACGACATGGGTGCTCATGATGCCTTACACCAAAAACCCGGGCCTGTACATTCTCAGTTTCATGGATCAGTTTTGTGGAGCATGGCCGCCCTCTAGTTTCCGATGCTTGAAACATTATTGGCCAGCTAGATTGCAAAGTTCTCCATCAACATATTACTATTACTGAAGGGGCAAAACATACAATAGAAAATTCATATAAATGACTCCCTTCTCTTTTCAAGAGACATTTACTTGTGACATCTCATTTTAAAAGCTAAATATATGAGCTCTTTTCTGATAGCAAATTGCACTCATTGAAATGAAATTTGATATCTTCTTTGCTCGCTCATTTCTTCAAGAAAATCTTAAGGATTGACATCTCTACAGAAACTGAGCAAACGCTGCCCTTTTCAAAGAAATGACAAAGTGGGTTTGGTGTAATGAAATTGTCCATGGCACTGGCTGCATCCCAGAGGACAACAATCTCGTTTTCATATAATCACCATACAACCCAACTGCAATGTAGGATAATATGGGGATTCATGTCTCTACCCACAAACAGAAAAAAATCTCAAATAAAATCCTGATTTCTGTTTATCTACAATGGCCTTGGTGTTAAGGCCGGATATAACTTGCCTGCTGCAACCACAGAGGCACTGCTACTAGTCCATTCTACTCAAGTCACAGCAGAAACCAGAAACTAACTCCACAGGAGGATGTGTCTGATTGAGGAACTAGAGCCTCTCCATAGAGCAAAAGGGATTTTGATTCTTCTAATATGAAGCCCACAGGACTTGCTCAAGCACTTTAATCAAAAATGCATTAAAAACCAAGGTTTCCAGAAAATACTTACACTAGAAGAATCCTCCAGCTTGTCGAAGAACCGCATTCCATCTTCGACATCCATGGGCTCCAGAGGCCTATTCCCATTTCCAGTGTCTTCGGCCGATGAGGAGGAGGAACTGGGCCTCAAAAACCTTTCAAAGATAGCCATAACCAAAAACATAGAAATCAGAATGGCAGTTGCCACAAAACCGAAGGATACCGCATTGACAGAGTTATCAAAATTTCTCCAATGATCTTCTCTGCTCATATCCCTGGCCGCTGCTTGGCTGGGGGAAATGTTCCCTGAATTCTCATTCATTGCTGGCTTTGGCTTATCAGGCCTATAATCACTCAGTCTGTCAAGGCCCTTTTTAACAAAAAAATCATTTGGGCTTGTACAGAAGGAAAAAAGAAAAAGTGGGTGTGCACAGTCAGAAGTCTAAGAGAATGACTTGGGTTTAGAAGAGCTGAGGGAAGCCCTTATAAGGGGAACAAAGAACTCATTATACTCATTGTAGCCACAGGACACATGTGTAGCCTGTCTTTGCCCTGAAAACTTCTGCTTCTTGGATTGTCCGTGCTAGAGCTTAAATCCAGAGTACAACGGGGATTTCATGGGCTCTATGTTGGGGAACACTGCCATACTCTGAGTGGACATGGAGATGACACTGTAAACCATAAAAGCCATAAGAAAATACTACAGGATGGTACAGAAATGCCCTGATGGATAAATTTGACTTGGGACTGATGATGAAGGCTAGCTTAGCCCAGGGTGGGGACTTGGGCATGGATTATTCTAATTGAAAATCATTTCCTAAACCATTATTGAAGGTTATCTTCACTCCGGAAATTGTTTATAAACTGCATTGGAATGAGTGTGATCTTCAATCATTGTCTTGAACTATGTCTTCAGAGTAATTTTTACGGATTGTGATCTCTAGCAGATAATGGAGTTCAACGATTACTCACCACCCAAAGATTTTCTGACAATTATCGAGAATTTTTCTCAAGGAATGATACGACCGCTATTTTATATATCAAAATCAATTAGTCCCCCATGGTCTCAAAAATCAAGTCATGTGGGCAACCAACACCACAGTGATAAAAACTGTTTTTATCTGTTGTTCAGATTCTGTTAAGGACTACTCTACTGTTGTGACAGGACCTCTTTCCCAGCTACAGGGCTTGCCTTTCTTGGGCAAATCTGTATGAAAAGAAATGGAACTAAGAGCACCCATTTCACACAACCCCAGTTCCACCTCATCTCCAGGTTTGATCTGATGACGTGCCACGTCAGAGCCTGTTAGTCTGTCGTGTACTGTTGATGACTGTCTTCTGATAAGCACATGCATGCTTACTGTAGTGTCTGTCTCCTGCCTGCCAGACCTTGTCACTAACCAATTCACCACCAAGTCTCTACATGCACATGTAGGGACATGTGCATGCAAGACAATTTTTCTAATTTACAAAATAATAACAATAATTCAATTTTTCCCATGATAAATAATATTAATAAATTTTTAAATTTATATTACTTCATCCCAAATTTATAAAAATTAATCAATTTTAACTTAAAAACCAAGCATTCAAACCTTCAAAATACCAATGTTATCCTATAAATGTTTCAGTGACCCACTTCAAGAAAGATTAGGAATTAAAAATTGATTGTTTATGTATGTTATCAAGAAAATCATAAATGTCAAAAGAAAAAAATATTAAAATATTGATTTTGATCTATATAAATCACAAATTTTAAGAGCACTAATACTAAATGTAGATAACCTTGTACTGGTTGATATTATTTGTGATCCTTTGAAATCTTTGCTAGAGCAGGTTGTTATTAAAAGGGAGACAAGTTTCGAACTTAGTACCCCACTTTGTTAATCTTTCTTTTTATCATAAATTTGAGGTGGTCCTCTTGTATTTCCCTTATGCAGAGGTGAAATGTTTTACATTAAAAATTTATATAATTTATATTTTGCCTAAGTTAATGTGAAAGATTGCAACCTGTCAATTTAAAATTGAGTAGTTAAACCTAATAACAAACAACTTTATTATTGTTTTGCTCTCATTCTCTTGTCAAGGAGACATCTTCTCTTTCCTCGTTGTGTAGCTTACATTGGTTGGGTACATTCCTATGCAATTGAAGGTGGATTTACAAGAGTTGTGATGTTTTGATTCACATATTGTTAAATAGGTTGTAAGTTGAATATGTTTTTTGTTTGTTTGTTTTCTTCTTCCTCCTCTATGAAATTGTGTGATGTGAATATTTATATGTGTGAGATTAAAAGTCAAATATGTTATTATATATTTTGGAATTGTTTTTGTAACTATAAAAAAAATTATTTTCTCATTGTATCTATCAATTGGTTGAAGTGTAAATGTACTTACATGTCATAAAATTTATGTCTACGAAACTAAGTCTATAATGTTTGTGACATTTCTCACTAATAACATATTGCTAGATTAGTTGTGTGGTGTATATACAGTTTGCTTAGCTTTTTCCCCTTCCTTTGTAGATTGTGTGATGTAAATATGTGTGTGATTTAAAATGAAATACCCTTGTATAGTTAGTGGTGGTTTGTTGGGTCAGTGAAGTGGGGTATTGTTATTGTCTTCACCAAGGTTCAAGTCTCTCCAACGTCATAGTCATTATCATAAGTATTTGCGTTTGAAAAAAACAAGTAGGGCTAGATTCAAGTGCTAGGGGACTTTGGTAGAATGAGTATCTCCTACATATGGCCTCTTAACAGAAGCGTGACTTTCATTGTGTAGCAAGTCGTTTATGTCCATGGAAAATAAAAAATAGAGTGGTAGTCGCTTGTTCGTGTTGATCAAAAGTATTCAATGAAAAAAATAAAAACCGTGTAATGTGCATCTTCAAATCGTTTCCACTAGTTTAAAATTTTGTCTTTGTCTTTCCCCTCTTTGTCATGTTAACAAAAAGTTAATGAAATCAAGCAATAATTGCATAACCACCTGAAAATAAAGTATGATAAGATATTTGTCTAAACGTAATTGTCAAGCATCCACTCTCTATCAAAAAATGAAATGTTGTGTAGTAAGTAATTGTATAGAGACGTGAAAATGAAAGTATGCCTAAGATGCTTCCGTCAATTTAAATGTGGAGCATCTATTTCTTTATCTTGCCTCACTTTTTCACACTAAAATAAGTCTAATGAAACATATTGATTATTTCATGCCCATATGAAAAGTAAAGTATCCTAAAATGATTCTTTAAACTTAATTATCAAACATCCACTCCCTATCAAAAGATGAGACATTATGCAATGATTGCATACAAACATGAAAATGAAAATATATCCAAAATATCTTCTTAACTTTACATATTGAACATCCACAGCTTGAAAAAATGAAATATCATACCAAATTGTATAACTAATATTTTCCCAAAAATATATTGAACATCCACAGCTTGAAAAAATGAAATATCATACCAAATTGTATAACTAATATTTTCCCATATTTTTGGAGGAATTGAAAATTGTGTAACCAATGCCCTACCATACTTTTGAAGAAATTAAATTTCACCACGGAAATATCACCATTTTTTCTCAAAATTAAATCTCACCATAAAAATATCACCTCATCAACACCTTAGAAATAACACCTCAACAAGTGAAACTTTAGTTGTTATAAAGACAGACAATATGGCCCATTGTGGGAGCCTTGACCACTCAAGGGAATTCCAAACAATTTAACACCACTTCTATTATGCTTCTTTATGGCATTTAGCAAATGAGAATCAAGGGACCAATCAAATAGCATGGCTGTGGAGGGGACCTATTTGTCTACAAGCTTTACATAATACATAGAATGATGTTTGTTATTGATTGTCACCCAACTCCCAGGTTGCCTGAGTGGAAGACAAGCATAACTCAATTTTTTTTTCAGGTTTGATATGCTTAAATTAAATTGAAAAGATGGTCCAACTGAGCATCTGATACATACCATAGAATGTATTCCCTTTATTTGGAGGTATTAACATAGGTAGTATCCCCACCAACATGGAGTACATCCATGTTACCCTGTATCAGGTTTTTTTTGGGCCTAAAGTAGTTGCATGGCTATTGATTAAGGGTGGCCTACACGTATTCTCTCGTCCTTTAAAAAAAGTGAGGGAAAGAATCCCAGCACACTTAGGTCCATATAGGCACCTAGTTCTCAACCCTTATCAAATGCAATCTGCCTTTGGTGATTTGGACTCAATTGTGTTCCAGGTGATGTGATTGCATCAGACAAAAGCTTCACACAAGGAATCATGCCCTTTTTGCATATGACACTTTGGATTGAGAGAGAATCATATGACCCACAGACAAAGAGGGTATTTCAGAAATTAAAATTTATTCAGCCAATATTTTAGGTTTGCAGCTTTTAAACCTGTCTGTAGCAACTCTAACAAACACAAAAGGCAACCCCATGCACATGCATTTTATATGGTGGATCCACCAACTTTCACTTAAATCAATTTTATTCGTTTGCCTTTTTTTTCCCAAATTCGAGAGTATTAAATGATATGGGGAGAGATTAACTGGTCCCTGAAATGATTTGTTATTAAGGGACCACACTTAGAACAATTAAGTAAGGTGATTAACGTTTTAATTATTTTTTTTATTTGGTAAATTGTTGCAGGTTAAATATTAATATGTTTTTCTGTGCAATGGTTACATGTTAAATATTAATATGTTTTTCTGTGCATGGAGACAATTTTGATTATTTTTAAATTGTTACATTTTAAATATTAATTTGTTTTTATATGCATTGACATAGATTTGACCATCTACATAATATTTTTAGGGAAGATTTAACCATATGAATAAGTAGATCATTTATTTTTAGTAAAATTTTATATAATTTTTTTAATATTTTGATTAAATAGTTTTTTGATAAAAAAAAATGATTTTGTTTAACTGTTCTATTTTCTGGTTTTTTAGTGGGAATTTGGTAAATCTTTATTTTCTGTTATTTAAATTATATTTTTAAATGCATAAATAGATTCAGCTTATTAAAAATCCATAAAACACTAGGATTATACAGACTTACTGTAGACTCAACACTTTCTCACCAAATTTTGAGCAAATTTAAATAAAAAAATCTTTAAAAAAAGTTAAAATATAAAACGTTTAGACAATAACAAAAACAATAATTACAAAAATCATATTAAGAAATAAAATTTATAAATAATTTAACAAATTTATAAATAAGAAAAATTATATTAAAATAAAAGAATGAGTAAATAATAAAGACCAACAGTGATAACAAAAGGTTAAGGATATGAGGAAAAAGAAATTTTAAGTAAATTTAGAAAAAAGAAATAGATGAAGAAGGTGGAATTGAAAAAAAAAAAAAAAAAATTAATAAATAAATGACAAAATTAAAAGAATAAATAAAATGTCTTGAGTGAATTGAAATAAAGCAAAAGTTGTGAAGAAATGACATTGAAATAAATAAGAATGACAAGTAGATAAGCAAAGAGAATGAAGGGTTGGAATTAAATATTAAAAAGGGAATACATGAAGGGAGAATAAACTTTCAAATCCTTTCATAAACTCTCAAATAAGGAGATTGGAGAGGGAAAATAAAAATGAGAAATCAAGGAAGTTTTAAGAAATATTTGGATTTTAAAAAAGATGAATGATAAATTATGGAGATTGGTTAAATAAATAAAAATTATTTATGTTTATTTAAATTTTTTAATTTTAATTATTTTTAATTATTATATAGTAAATAAATATTTTAGTTAGAAATTTTTTGACATGTATATTTATAAGTTAGAGGGTTGTTTGGATAAGAAAGTTGTGTATTTTTATTTTAGTTGGTATAGTTATTATCTATCCTTTTTATCATTTTTATGTTAGTGATATTGTTTTTATGTATATGACTTGATACCGACAAAATTAAGATTATGATGTCCCCAAGGTGTAGGACAGTTGGTGATGGAGTGTGTTGTTAAGCAACTCCATGATATTAAAGTCACTGGTTCGAAACCTGCGGGGACAAAAAATTCAACCATGTTAAGGGTTGGTGTGGCTCAGGTCGGGTGTGATTCTCAGGTGATTTTGACAGCTTAGATGTCCCTGAGTCACGGTTTCTCAAGCCACAGGCTAGTCCTGCAAGTCACAGACAAACTAGCAAACAAACAAAAAAAAAAAACTAAGATTATAATAATTAAATTGAAAAATATCACTTATGCTAATTTTGTGTATGACAACAATAACTTGGAGGAAGTGACTTCCTGCAAATATCTCGGGATCAATCTTTATCACAAGTTTAACTTAAAAACTATAACATGGAGAAAAGGATAAATGGTGGGTGGAAAGCTTATTGTGTATTTAAAAACATTTGTAAAACAACAAATCTTTGGCTATGGGATAAAAAGAAACTCTTCTTTGAGGCTCTCATGAGTCTTGTTATCTTATAAGGTTATGAAGTTTAGGGTTGCGACATCTCTAGAGAATCGTGGAGAAAGATAAAACAAATCCAAAAGTGTTTTATAACTTATAATCTCCAAAAGGAAATACACCATATCTTATCATCCTCATAAAAGTGATTATTTCCTCATTGAGAGCACTACTATGATTAGGTACTTAATGTACAAGAACAAGATAAACAACATGGAAGACAAGAGGTTTCCTAAGATTGCTTGAAAGTCTACTCAAAACCACCTACAACTCCAGCGGAGTTGGCATAAAAATGTCAAATCTTGGCTAAATCATTGGGTAACCAAGGAAGAGGGCACTTTGCAAAATAATGATAATATTAAAAATATCATTACCACTAAATTTAAGGAGAAATTGTGGTGAGATAAAGAATTAGAAGATAAAAGAAAATTAAGATACTATAATGAGATGATCAACCCTAATCTAAAATATCAAAAGTATCTCTCTATTTTGACTAAAGTAAAGAAGAAAATCAGCATTGCTAAAATAAGAACAAACTCTCAAGATCTGTAGTGAAAGTGAAACAAGGAGTTGGATGATCCCTAAAACACCATGGGTTGAAAAAAATTGACATCTTTGTGACACTAAAATATTGAAGATGAAAAGCATTTTCTCTTAAAATATCATGCATACACCCACATTATATCAAGATCTCAAAATATTTGTTACAACATTGATCTTTCTAACCTTTTAACTCATCAAAGAAATGTTTCTCTTAAAAAAAATTAAACACATAAATAAATTTCTAAAACAAATTAAGTATTTATTTATCTTTCTTAATATTTATATACCAAATATTTACACAGTGAAATTTGAAACCAATTAAAGAGAGTAATAATTTTCCACTTTAACTACATTCCATTGACTACATATATTCTAATTTTTTTCTATATATTTTGAACTTATTGTCTTTTTAATATTAATTGTTTATAAATTTTATATTAATTTTTTAATACTAAGAATAAAGCATGCATGTTGAATATAAAAATATAATACATAATTTTATCAAAACACATGTTTGTAATATCGAAATAATTTACTAACCATAAGTTAAATCAAACTTCTGTACCATAAAATGAAAAGTTTTAACAATATTGTAAGAGCATAGTGCAATAAAATTTAATCCAATAACAATTATTACAAGAAGGAAAGTATTAAATATAAAACGATATTACAAGAAGGAAATAATTAAATATAAAACGATCTTTAAAATTTGTAATTATTATAAATATTATATAAATAAAAAAAACTCGGCATTCATATTATCAATCATTTTAATATTGAAAGGAGAGAGTTTATATCTAAAAACCAATTTCAAATTATATTTTATTATGATGATGATTAACGCTTATTAAGATCGAATTGGTTTATCGGACCTTAAGAGGGTAAGTGATTACTTGTGATTCTTTAGAATTGTGTTTCTGTGCTTGAAAAGCATTAAGAGAAGCTTTCCAAGATCACCATACTTTTGTTGAGTTAAGAGGTCAAGAAGGTTGGTAGTGTGATAAATATTTTGAAAATGAGATCTAATATGGGTATAGGTTGGGCAATCTAAGAGAAAGTGTTTTTCATCTTCAAAATTCTTAGTGTCACAAAGGTGACACACTCTTTCATCCCATGGCGTTTTAGGAATTGACCAACGCCCTGTTTCACTATGGAGCTCGTGAGAATTTGTTCTTATCGTAGCAATGCTTATTTTTTTCTTTACACTTGGCAAAACATATAGATAATTTTGATCTTCTAGATTAGGGTTGACTACATCTTTATAATACCTTAATTTTCTTTTTTCCTCTAACTCGTTATCACACCACATTTTCTCCTTAAATTTTGATTTGACGTTTTTTTTAATAGTATATTTATTCTGCAAAATGGTTTCTTCCATGATTCCCCAATAGTTTAGCCAAGACCGAGCGTCTTTGTGCCATCCTCGCTTGAGTCGATGGTGGTTATGACTTGATTTTGAAGCAATTTTAGGTAGCCTCTTATCTTCCATGTTGTTTAACTTGTTCTTATACATTAGGTATCTAGTCATAGCCAGGCTGTCAATGGGGGAGAGACTTGTTTCTAAAAGGAGAATGAGATAGGGTGTATTTCCTTTAATTTTGAGATTATAGGTTATAAAATTCTTTTGTATTTGCTCTATATTTCTCCAGGATTCGCGAGAGTTACTACAACCCCAGACTTCACATTCATAAAGAATAACAAGTGTAATGAGAGTCTCAAAGAGGGGTTTCTTCTTATCCCAACTCCAAAGATCGGTTGATTTACAATTGTTTTCAAGCCCATAATAAGCTTTCCATCCTCCAATAATCCCTTTATCAATGCTATAATTACAATTGAGATTGCGGTGAATATCAATTCCAAGATATTTGTATGAAGTTACTTCCTCCAAGTTGTTGTTGTCATATACAAAGGTATCATAAGGGATCTTATTGGATTTAATAATCATGAC
>SNQJ01S0001658.1:345317-386049 GCA_010110895.2 Picea sitchensis | reverse complement strand
ACATTGAATTATTTATATCAATATCAAATTATATATATTGAATTTTTGTTTTAATACGAGCATATTAATAAATATTGATAAAATAAAATTTATGATCATTAAATTTTAAAAAATTACTTACACTAATTTTGTTTATAATAATCAGGGGAGTAATCAGGGGAGGTATGTGTTGGAGAAGTGCTTTATGGTTCCAGAGGAAATCGAGAATTAGATTTCTATTGGAATCTTGAGGTAACCACAAATAATAAAGCAGAGGCTTATGTAGTATACCAAGGGATTGAGTTGGCCAAGCAAAGAAATATCTCGCATTTGATCATTGTCGAAGACTCCAAAAACACCATCAGATACTTTGTCTTTGGCTATGTTCCTAGGGATGTTGGCTTGAAGGCCCTTATTGAGCGTATTTGGATCAATATATCCAATCTTTTCGTTCAATTCTTCCACATCCTTCGTGAAAACAACAAAGAAGCTTATGAAATGGCCAATAGAGCCATTGGTTTAGCCCTCGGTTCCATGGGGGTTTGTGGGGTGGTGTGCTTAGCCTCTCCTCCTTAATGCTTAGTCCTTGGCAATTGGGTGGGGCCCGTTGGGCCTACGTGGCACTAGATGCCACTTACATGCTAGCACGTGGAAGGTTCACGAAGGATGTCATGAAGTGTCTCTTCTTGGATAAAAGGGCGATGAAGGTAATGAGTTTCGTGGGTGGGCATGGTACTATGGTTCATGGGTGGTGGAGGAGATATTTGGTGATGGTACGAGTCTGGTACATTTATGTTCCCAACTCGATGGATATGACACCAGATAGGAAAGTTGCAATAATTGAAGAGAATGGATGGGAGGAGGAAGTACGGATCAGGATGGCGAGTTCAGGATATGTCGCCAGCTGGCTCGAGTGCTTGCATGACAAATTCATGGGAATTTATTTGGGAAGATATGTTAAGGTATGTGATGCATGTATGGCCTTGATTAGGAAAGGATGCCCTGCTATTAATCTTGAAAATGTAGTCTCGGGTAACTTAGTGCTCCTCGGCTTCAGGCTGGTAAAGATTGTTTGTAATCCAGTTCGTTCTATCTATGTCACCCCTCAGCCTTCCTCCCTACAGTTTGGTCGCATTTCAGGGAGCGGCGGGCCTAGTGGTATGCTTCTTTGTTGTGTGGGCCCTCTGTTCTTTCCCTTATTTCACTGTAAAGTGTTGGTAGCTTCAAGCAATTGGATCGTCATGGTGAATGGGTCGAATGACAGGTCTCAGGAAGTGGAATTGTTGGATAACATTTTCCCAGAACTCCAACGTCTTGTTATTAATGTGAATGACCTCAATTCTACAGTTTCCTTCGCTTTGGATACTCTGGCTCAACATCAGTTATTAGTGGGTCAGCTTTAGGATGAGGTTGACTCTCTATGAAGTCAAGTGGAATATTTGCAGTTGCAGCTTGCACATAGGGAAGAGACTCAAGAGAATTATGCACCTAGTATGGTCACGAGTTGTTCACCCAGATTGGAGGTGTCACTGATTCCAAATTTAAATATCACAGCAGCGCCAATAGATGATGAAGACATCAGAGAGGAGGAGGTCTAGAATGTTCCTTTAGTTTTTGCATTCTTGGTTTTTTTAACCGAATTTACTCAGTTCGGCTATGTAGCAATTTTAGACCTTGGAGAAATCATAGAGATAGAGTAGGTTCATGGAAGCTAGCTTTTTTGAAAGAACTAGATTTTTTTCATGTTAACTGGTTTTTAATTTTGTACTTAGCGGTTTAGGCCGCACCCTTTTTAATGAACAAATGTCCTCCATCTTTTATGGAAAAAAAAAATTGTATAACAATAACAACATAGATGCAATTACTTTATACTAATATCTTAGAGTCTATCTTCATCACAAACTTAATTGGAATTATCGTATTGAAAAAAGGATTAACGAAGGGTAGAAAGCCTATTTCAATCTTGAAAACAACTATAAATCGACGGACTTTTGGTTGTGGGAAAAAAAGAAACTCCTCTTTAGGACTTTCATTACCCATGTTCTCTTATATGGATGTGAAGTCTAGAGCTACTACTTCTCTAGAAAATCATGGAGGAAGATTGAGCAAATCCAAAAGCCTTTTATAATTTTCAATCTTAAAATTAAAATCAATACGCCCTATCTTATCCTCCACATAAAAGTTGATCTTCCACCCATTGAGAGTGTGGTCATGACTAGGTACCCAATGTACAAGCAAAAGGCAACTCACAGGAAAGATAGGAGTCTTCCTAAGATTGCTTCAAACTCCAGTCAAATTTTACACGCAAATTAAGAGGGGTTGGCATAAAGATGTTAAGTGTTAGCTAAATTGATATGGAATAAAGGAGGGAGTCACTTTGCAAAATATTGATACCATTAAAAATACTATCACATTTAATTTTACAGAGAAATCGTTGTGTGGTAAAAAAAAATAGAGGATAAGAGAAAATTAAGATACTATAAAGAGGTCATTGACCCCAATCTTGAATATCAAAAGTATATTTATGTTATAGCTAGTTTAAAGAAGAAAATCAGCATTGTTAAAATAAGAAATAAACTCTCACGAGCTCTATACCGAAATAGGACGTTGGATAATTCCTAAAACATCATGGGCTGAAATATTTTGTCATCTTTGTGATACTAAGAAGGTGGATGATGAAAACACTTTCTCTTATAATGTCTTGTGTATGCCCGCATTAGATCTCAATTTCAATATATTTGCAAAAATGCAGACTTTCCTAATGTCCTATTAACTCAACACAGCTATGGAGATTTAGCAAAGCATATTTTCAATCTTTTTTAGCACAAAAATGAAATTTTAAATCAAACGAATTAATTCTTTATCGTTTTTCTCTAGATCCAATAAACCAAAGTTGGTCTCAATGAACATTAATGATCATCATCGTCGTCATCATCATCAAATATTAAATGTTTCAGAATTAAATATTAAAAAAATATCAAAGAGTTTAATATAATAAATGTATTATTATTATAACTCTTGGGAAAGAGGTTAAACTACAACTGGAGGTGGCATCAACAATGACCACAGGGGATATTGTCGTTCTTGTAGATATTATCTAGGTTGAAATCACTTTTAGGTACTAGAGTAAGACTTAAAATTGCTTCTGATTGGTGAATAATTTGACTTCCTTGAATGTAAGGAAACGGGTTAACAACCTCAAACCCAAAGGCATCTGGTAAGAGTAAAAGTCTACCCCTTACAAACCACCACTAGGTTATTTCAAGTGACTTGAATTTCCTTAAATAACAATGATGAGTCAATTAGCATCTACGAATAACAACTAATAATAATTATCTTCGTTGCCAATTAAATAACTAAATTATAATAAATTTTATCACCTTCAAAAAAAAAATATTATGTTTATCTTTATAACATTCCAACTCAACGATACATCATTTTTATGCACAATGAAGAAACCACTTTCAATCACATTTGTGTACAGCCTTCACTTTTGTGAATTTAATGGTACATTTCTTCCCTCGGCTCATGAATAATCATTTCACATTTTGACACTAAGAGATTTCGTGGAATAGTAAATTCCTTCTCTTTGTCATGCATAATTTGTTTACCTTTTCCTCTCATATAAATATTTTTTATACTTATTTTATCGGGTTAATTATGCTTGAGTGTTAATCAGCTCTCTTAGCTCTCTCCACCATGTTAAGAGTGTCAACTTTGGACAAATTTGCTATACAAATATTAGTGGACGGTCAAAACCATAAGTTTTATAAATAATTTATATAACATTTTGGCATTATCTTAAATCCCTATATTTATGTTATGTAGTTATTTCAAAAGAAAAAACTATATGCTTGTGTAGTTGGTGTAACTATAAATTTTGGAATTTATTATGCAATTCACATTTCAACCCATACATTTGTATGATCTATGCATTCATATGCATTTGATCTACTTTTTTTCACAACATTTTAGTGCACTAAAACAACACTTTACCAAGTATTTCTAAGTGTACATCATAATAGACTCAATGTGTACAACTAACATCAATTATCTATCATGTCAATCTTCTCGCACGTGACTAGTATAAGACTTCTAACATATTAATCCTAAACACTAACACCAAATCCTTTTGGTGTTAACTTATCGTGCCACCTTAGTGGACCACATCGATGCCACATTATAAGTTAAAGGAACCACATGATATACACTTTGGGTGATCAAAGTTGACAAAGTCATGGTCTGTATTAATTATCAAATTTGATCATGTTGATACATCCCTGGGTCAACTTGATTTGATTTCAAGGAATCAAGCAATGATCATCCTCATCAACAATGCCCAATGGCAAAGGTTATAAACCATCTTGATTAAGCATTTGAGCATACATTTTTGTTTATGGTGTGTTCACTATGGTATGATTGTTTAACTAGTTATCATGGTTTGTTATTGAATTTTCATCCACGTGAATAGACTATAATGCATGAACTTTCTTATTTATTTTAGTACTCCGATGTTTAGTGTTACTATGGTGTTTATCATTTAACTTATTTATTACATGCACTATTCCTTTTCTGTGTAATTTTATGTGTATTCACAAAATTGCTAAATCTTTTGAACAATAGTATATTGATATTAATTAATTATGAAGAGGTTGTTACCTTGCTATAGCCTAATCCAAGTAGTGTGACTCAACCAATCTTGATAAACCAATCTTGATAGGTTTAAGAGTTGAGTCTCTACCACTTGATCTTGATAGCAAACACATAATTGGTATAAGATCTCATAAGCTTGAAAATATTAGAAGTTGATACCATTAATATTGATCATTGGTATCAAAGGATAAAGGTTTCACCTTTGAGGCCATCTCAATTATGTCAGACAGTTGGCTTAGGTTTATGGATAGTTGGTATGGATTTTTGGTTGTAATTGATGTCAACTATTGGATAGTGATATTGTAGATTGATGTCAACCCTTAGTGATTGATGTCAACCATTGGAGAAAGTCCGGTAGCGAATTCTGGTAGCACAAAGGTTTGGGTAATGGACCCAAGGTTGTTTCATGTATAATGGTATGAGTTTTAATATATTTTCAGGTAATATTATTCTAGATGTATAGTACATGTCATTCCATTTCTATTGGTATGTGGAACGTCACATAACTCTTCACGGTTAGAGAGTTATGGCCATGAGAAGTTGGAGAACCCAGGTTTGGGTAATGGACCCAAGTTTGTTTGATGGATAATGGTATGAGTTTTGATATATTTGAAGGAAATACTATTCTAGATGGATATTGCATGTCATGCCATTTCTGGTGGTATGTGGAACGTCACATAACTCCTCACGGTTTGAGAGTTATGGCCTTACGAAGTTGGAGGACCCTCATATGTTGGCTTGAAGCCCCAAAAGGTCAAAGAAGTCAAAGANGGAACGTCACATAACTCCTCACGGTTTGAGAGTTATGGCCTTACGAAGTTGGAGGACCCTCATATGTTGGCTTGAAGCCCCAAAAGGTCAAAGAAGTCAAAGAGCTTGCAAAGAAGAAATTATTATTTAAATGATAAAGTAAGTGACAAAGTCAAGAAGGATTATTTAAATAATAAAGTGAAGTGACAAAATCAAAGAAGATTATTTAAATGATAAAGTGAGGTGACAAAGTCAAGAAGGAATATTTAAATGATAAAGTAATGGAGAATTTTCTAATTATGGAAAGTGGTTAACCCTAAAAATGAGGAAAATAGGTTAAGTGACCTAGAAATAGGTTAAGTGACCTAGAAGATGGAGAGTATAAATAAGAGGCAAGGATCTCTTATTTTACATCACACTTGAGAATATTGAATATATATAGGTGACTGAGGTAACCAAAGGATATCTAAGCCGAAATTCAGAGGGAAGGTGAAGAAAAGAAGGCCAGAATTCAAGGGAGGAAAAATTATTTTGATGATGCTTTCTAAGGTATGTTATTTACAAGTCATCTCATCATTTTCGCAATAACGTTTTTTCTAGAATGATTCATACCGTGAAACTGACACGCCATTGAGGAAACATATCCAAGTATCTGTGGTAAAACATTCAGCTTGTGGGTCATTGTATTTTTGGATTTACACTCCGTTGAAAATAGGGTTTGTGGCTAGTCTTGAAACTAGTCTAAAATAAGTGTTTCGGGTAAAAACGTCATAACTTCTCCATAGCATATCATAATTCAGTAAGAACAAATTTTTTGGTTAGAGTACAATCTGCAGTATGTTGTGTAACATTTTCAGATTGATTCAACAAATATTTCGTGTGGGGCATGCTCTACAAGGTCACTCTCTAGAATAAGCCAGAATTCAGCAAGGTATGCCATTTTTTCTATAACTCCTTTTCTGAGAGGTTCCAAGTAGTGAAACTTGGAGGAATTGCACAAAACACACTAAATAACATTTTGTATCAGTTTCAGAGATGTATTCATTATAGGTACATAGTTATGATTATTTCAAGTCAGGGTTGTTGACTAATCCAAAACTAGTCATGTGAGACTAAAGTAAAGTTTGATGAAAATGTTAGTCTCTTGTTGTTAAGTTAAGAAAGGTATGCAGGTATGTGATCATATACACCAGCTCTATTACAGAGTTACAAATCAGATTTGGATGATGAAATTGATGAGAGATTTTGGTTAAGGTACATGGTTGAGACAAGTAGTTGATGAGTTGGCACATACATGAGGTGTATAGTTGATGATGTTGGTACATCTTGATGAGTCATAGTTGATGAGTAGTTGATACATGATTGGTACATACTTGATACATGTTTGGAGGCACTTGTTAGTAGTATTGTTGACACATGGTTTATGGATGATGTAGCATACTTGTATTGGTATATTATTAGAAGCACATATTGATCTTGGTGATAATTATGAGTTGTTGTGTTATGGTTGGTTGATGCACATATTTGAGAGTTTCCTTGGTTATTGATGTTGGTGAGCAGATCTAATTTGGTTGATAAGATTGATGAGACAGGTTGTTGCGATAGGTTGTTTGGATGGGTTGTTGTGATAAGTTATTTGTACAGATTTGGTGCATGATTGATGCACTTGTTCATGGTACAGGTTTTGTACAGGTTTGGTGCATGGTTGATGCACTTGTTCATGGTATCGGTTTTATACAGGTTGGTGCATGGTTGATGCACTTGTTTATGGTACATGTTGATTAAAGGTTGAGGTACATGTTGATGCATGGTTCATGTTTATTGGTACAGGTTTACAGCGGTATATCTCACAGTGATAGTGTGACAATGGTTCCATCATTCTACTTTTACTTCGGGGCAGTTGGACGAGGCAAGGACAAGTGGTTGTAGCCACCTTCTGGTTATAGCCGAATAACATAGGGGGTTGTAGCCTCCTTCTGGTTGTAGCCTCCTTTTGGTTGTAGTCAGAGAATAGGGGAGTTGGAGCTTCCCTCAGGTTGTAGCCTGAGAAACAAGGAGGTTGGATCCTCCTTCCAGTTGCAGCTGGAAAACAAAGGAAGTTGGTGCTTCCAATGAATGTAATTCTTCAAGACATATAAGAAAAAACATTTTGTAGTTTTCTCCCGGTTTGGGTTTCCACGTAAAACACCGGTGTACTGTGTATGTGTATGATTGTTCATTTGTTCATTGTTTATTTACTCTGCAGTTATTGGATGATAATGCTACATTGATATAACACTTGGATTATCTGGTTAAAAAGGATTAAATTGCTCTATTACTGATTCACCCCCCCCTCTCAGTAATCCAACAATTGGTATCAGAGCCAGTTCCTTCAGGAAACAATTGATCCAGATTATTTTCGGCACGAAATGAGAGCGGAGATATAATAAAGAAATGCACAGAGATATCTCATATATTCAATAATATAACATAAATGTATCAGAGATACAACCATAAACACAGATATACAGTAATACACGATTTCTATTAATGAAAGAAATGTACAGAGACTGTAAAAAATACATAGTGAAAGACTCGCTAGAATGGTGGCATCTTATCTCTGAGAAGAGATGTGACAGCTACTCACATTCGCAAGAAGATGATTACAATAAGGCTCTCAAGGCCTTTTTACAATAAACAGGAATGCCAAAAATCATATACATCAAAAAACCTAACCCTAGGAGATGAAGCGCCAAAATTCATGTGGGCCCCGTTTGGGTAAGTTAGTGCATTAACTTCCCAAGGTCGTAACTTTTGCATATGATCTCCGTTTTAGGCGTATGATAGCCTGTTGGAAAGGTATCGTCGAGGAGATTCATTTTGGGGCATCACTCACATCATAGGCAATTATTGAGAAGCTCTATCCCGAAAAACCTTCATTTAGGCCCTCAAAATGGTCCCGGAAGTTAAAAACTGTTAAAAATAGTAAATTGCCAAAATTGCCAGAAAACCGTTTTGAGCCAATCGGAAAAGGTGGGTGGCCACGGATATCCACCTGGATCAATCCTCCATCCTTAGGAAGCAATGGTCTCCACTGCGTTGAGTTCTCGGGGGAGAGGGAAAAGTGTTTGTTGAATATGCATCTTGCTGAGTTGCTTGCCTTGCTAGAGACATTGTGTTGCTCAGTTTGTGGAAGTCTGTCACGAACCTGTTGAGGTTGAGGTTGTTCAACAAGTCGAGATACATGAGAGGACAGTGTGCAGAAGGAATATTTACACTTTGTTGTATCCTTGTCGACCTGCTTTTGTTGGATGGAAGGTGCTTGGGGCGAGGTTGTAGTTGTTGTAATGTCCTTTTGTTCTCCTTTTGAACAGATTGTGAAGAAGCTAAATTTTGTAGTATGAGATACTACCTTGCAACACTTTTTAGGTGGAACAGTAGTCGGAACCACCTCTGGTATTTTGTAGAGATGACCCCCCAAAGTAACAATGACACTATGGGGTCGAGACTCATAAACAGCATGGCGTCTCCACATATATGGTTGGCCCAAGAGAACATCACAGACATCCAGTGGNAACAATGACACTATGGGGTCGAGACTCATAAACAGCATGGCGTCTCCACATATATGGTTGGCCCAAGAGAACATCACAGACATCCAGTGGAGCAACATCACATAATACCTCATCCTTGAAGGGTTGGATGTCGTATGACAATCGGCACTGTTGGCTGACACAAAGATCTCGTCCTTGGCGAAGCCACCCGATGTTGTATGGTTGTGGGTGTCGTGTTGTCAACAATCCCAACTGTTTGACGACCTCTGTTTAGATGAGGTTCTTCTGGCTTCCGCTATCAACAATAAAATGCAATGGGGTCCCCTTCACCCACATCTGTGAATGAAAAAAGTGCTCCCCCTCTTCAGGATCTGTTGGTTCTTCTGGTTGAATTGTTGTGGTTGCAACAATAGCAGTGGGGTCTGTGTCAATGATATGTCATTTACTAGTATTTTCATAATCAGATTCGGAATCAAGGTTCGGCTCCTTGTCTCTGATCTCGACCACCAATGACTGTTTTGAGCGACCTTCATCAGTGTTGTGCCAAGGGGTTTTGTGGAAATCGCACAATTTTCTGGTTTCTTTCTTTGTCTTCCCGTGACCCTTCTTTTCTTGTGTCTTAGACTGGTTTTCGGGAGACTGTTTGTTAAGTTGTCTTTATCAAACTTTGGTTGTTGCGAATTTCCAGACCCAAACTCCTGTTTGTTCTGATGCTTAATTTTTTGCTCGATTTTAACAGCATATCAATAAGTAGCACCGAGTGATGAGATGTCCAGAAAATCCATTTTAGTTTGGATGTATCTGTGTAGAGCCCCACAGTATTTCAGAACCAAATGTCGTTTAGATTCTTTGATACCCAACTTGGTGCGCAAGGTATGGAAGGTATTTGTGAACTCTGAAACTACTTGGCCCCTCTCTTACCGCAGTGTGGTCCATCTCATGTACTGATCCTCATAGTTTCCAACAAGGTAATACTGTTCCTTTACTGCATCCAAAAAAAAAATCCCAAGTGGGATCGGCCCCATATGTTCCAGACTCCTCTGTGGAACTCTACTCCCAGTAAGTTTCCCACCAATGTTTGACATGGGAGAGAGCTTTAAGGAATGCGAAGGTGATCTTTTCTCTGTCGAAAAAATTGTGAACATAGAAATAACCTTCTAGCACGTTTAACCATTTATCTAGGGCATCTGCATCTATTTGACCTTCAAATATAGGAATATAAAAATTGGCATGTACCTTAAAAGGCGAGGTGCCTCCAAAGTAGTCGCTTGATGAAGATGCGTCGGATACTATCGGGAGGCGTTGAAGGATGTGGGAAAAATTCTCCATCATTTCGTCCGTCTGTCGCGTGAGAGCTTTCTCAATCATGATGTTTCAATTTGGGGCCTCGATCATGTCGTGGGCTATCATTGAAAAGCTCGATCCCGAAAAACCTTTATTTAGGCCCTCAAAATGGCCCCGGAAGTTAAAAACTGCTAAAAGTAGTAAATTGCCAAAATTGTCAGATAACAGTTTTGACCCAGTCGGAAATGGTGGGTGGCCATCGATATCCACCTGGATCAATCCTCCCTCCTTAAGAAGAAATGGTCTCCATTGCGTTGAGTTCCCGGGGGAGAGGGAAAAGCGTTTGTTGAATCTGCATCTTGTTGAGTTGCTTGCCTTGCTGGAGACATTGTGTTGCTAAGTTTGTGGAAGTCTGTCATGAACATGTTGAGGCTGATTCTGTTCAACAAGTCGAGATACATGAGAGGATGGTGTGCAGAAGGAATCTTTGCACTTTGTTGCAGCCTTGTCGACCTGCTTCTATTGGATAGAAGGTGCTTGGGGCGACGTTGTAGTTGTTGTAGTGTCCTTCTGTTCTCCTTTTGAACAGATTGTGAAGAAGCTAAATTTTGCAATATGAGATACTACCTTGCGACACTTTTTAGGTGGAACAGTAATCGGAACTACCTCTGGTATTCTGTAGAGATGACCCCCCAAAGTAACAATAACACTACGGGGTCGAGACTCATAAACAACATGGTGTCCCCACATATATGGTTGGCCCAAGAGAACATCATAGACATCCAGTGGGGCAACATCACATAATGCCTCATCCTTGAAGGGTTGGATGTTGTATGACAATCAAAATTGTTGGCTGACACGGAGATCTCGTCCTTGGCGAAGCCACCCAATGTTGTATGGCTGCAGGTGTGGTGTTGTTGACAATCCCAACTGTTTGACGAGCTCTACTAAGATGAGGTTCTTCTGGCTTCCGCTATCAACAATAAAATGTAGCGGGGTCCACTTCACCTACATCTGTGAATGAAAAAGGTGCTCCCCCTCTTCAGGATCTGTTGGTTCTTCTGGTTGAATTGGTGTGGTCGCAATAATAGCAGTGGGGTCTACGTCAATGATCTGTCATTTACCAGTATTCTCAAAATCAGATTATGAATTAGGGTTCGGCTCCTTGTCTTTGATCTCGGCCACCAATGATTGTTTTGAGCGACATTCATCGGTGTTGTGCGAGGGGCTTTTGTGGAAATCGCACCATTTTCCGATGTCCTTCTTTGTATTCCCGTAACCCTTATTTTCCTGTGTCTTGGACTAATTTTCGGGAGACTCTTTGTTAGGGATGTCTTTATCAAACTTTCGTTGTTGCGAATTTGCAGAACCAAACTCTCATTTGTTTTGGTTCTTAAAAATTTTCTCGATTTTAACAGCATGTTGATACGCAACACCGAGTGATGAGATGTCCAGAAAATCCATTTCAGTTTGGATGTATCTGTGTAGAGCCCCACGGTATTTCAGAACCAAATGTCATTTAGAGTCTTTGATACCCAGCTTGGTGCCCAAGGTATGGAAGTTATTGGTGAAATCCAGAACTTCTTGGCCCCTCTCTTACCACAGTGTGGTCCATCTCATGTAATGGTCCTCATAGTTTCCAATAGGGTAATATTGTTCCTTTACCGCATCCACACAAAAATCCCAAGTGGGCTCGACCCCATATGTTCCAGACTCCTCTGTGGAACTATGCTCCTAGTAAGTTTTCCACCAATGTTTGACATGGGGAAGAGCTTTAAGGAGTACGAATGTGATCTTTTCTCTGTCGAAAAAATTGTGAACAGAGAAATAACCTTCTAGCACGTTTAACCATTTATCTAGAGCATCCGCATCTATTTGACCTTCAAATATAGGAATATCAAAATTGACATGTGCCTTAAAAGGCGAGGTGCCTCCAAAGTGGCCGCTTGATGAAGATGCGTCGGATGCTATCGGGAGGCGTTGAAGGATGTGGGAAAAATTCTCCATCATTTCGTCCCTTTGTCGCGTGAGAGCTTGCTCAAGCAACAGACTTATAGGATCGTCTGCTCCGTCGTTTTTCTTTTCTTCCGCCATGGAGGGTTCATGGGCGTGCAAGAGCGATTTTCTTCCAGAGAGACAAGATTGAGACCCAACTTGCTATACTCATACCTCATCGGGGACATGCATTGAAAAAAACAATCAAGAGCAGCCTACTCTAATACCATTGATCCGGATTATTTTCAGCACGAAATGAGAGCGGAGATATAATAAAGAAATGCACAGAGATATCCCATATATTCAATAATATAACAGAAATGTATCATAGATGCAACCATAAACACATATATATAGTAATACATGATTTCTATTAATGAAAAAAATGTACAGAGACTGTAAAAATACAGAGTGAAAGACTCGCTAGAATGGTGACAGCTTATCTCTGAAAAGAGATGTGACGGCTACTCGCATTCGCAAGAAGATGATTACAATGAGGCTCTCAAGGAATTTTTACAATAAACAGGAATTCCAAAAATCCTAGACATCCAAAAACCTAACCCTAGGATATGAACCGTCAAAATTCATGTGGGCCCCGTTTGGGTAAGTTAGTGCATTAACTTCCCGGGGTCATAACTTTTGCAAACAATCTATGTTTTAGGTGTATGATAGCCCATTGGAAAGGTATATTAGATGAGATTCATTTTGGGGCCTCAATTATGCCATAGGCCATCATTGAGAATATTGATCCCTAAAAACCTTCATTTAGGCCCTCAAAATGGCCTCGGAAGTTAAAAACTGCTAAAAATAGTAAATTGTCAAAACTGCCAGAAACAGTTTTAAGCCAGACGGAAAATGTGGGTGGCCACTGATATCCACATGGATCAATAGTTTAACCATTGGAATAAGATCATGGATTATTCTGAGAATGGAGTACCAATGTTCAATGGTCATAATGGTTTTAAGTATGAGATGTGGAGCATAAGGACAGAAGTATTTTTACAGGCACATGGACATTATATTTGGATATCAGTTGTTACAGGATGTGATAGTTCAAAAAGGGAAAATACTGCAGCCAAGAAGAAATTGAGGAAGAATAACAAAATAGCAATGGATTTCATCTGGGAAGGATTACCTAATCAAGTAAGAGAAAAGGTTGGTAAATGTTCATCAGCAAAAGAACTTTGGGATAAGTTACATGACATATATTCTTCACCCGTTGTAGATTCAGAAAATGTCAAAGAAGATGTAGATACAGAACAAGAAGAAAGATGTTCATCATGTCAGACAGATTCAGAAGAGGGAGAATATGAAGAAGCAGAAGTTGATTACAGAGAAAAATTGATCAGTGAAATTAAATATCTAAAGAAAGAAAGAGAAGAAAACAAGTCATCCAAGAAAGAATTGATGAACCAAAAGGAAAGTGTTCAAGGTTCTAAAAAGGATCAGCAGGTCATCAAGAATTTAAGAGCTCCACTAGAAGAGGCCAGAAGAATTGAAGAAACTCTAGAATATCAAAAGAAATGTTTAGAAACCAACATAGCAGCACAAAAGGAAGAAGCAAAAAAGAGAGAAAATATATTGATGGATCATCTCAAGGAAAGAACCAATGACTTAAACAAACTTGAGGAAGAGTTTGGTCAAGAATAGAGAAGACTAGAAGAAGAAATAATTACATTGAAAATCCAACTTGAAGAAGCAAAGAGAACAGAAGAGGTCATGAAGTCTCAGATAATGAAGAAAGAAGAAGAGATCGAGAAGCTTGAAGAAGAAGTTGTCACATTGAGAAGTAAAATCATCAAACTCAACAAGAGTGTTGAAGAGACAGAAAAATCCACATCAGTTATAGAGAATGAAGAGAAGCACTCTAGGTTGCTAGAAAAGAAGAATGAAGAAAATAGAAAGAGTTATGTAGAAATACTCAAAGGAAGGAATCATGGTCAACCAGAATCTAAAAAAAATATTGAAGATACATCTTTAAGAAGACCATCCATGTTCAAGCCACAAAGAAGCTTCAATCATGATCATGATCAGTCAAGGAAAAAATTCAGAAGGACTACGCCACAAAGAATATCATTCACTCCCAGGTATGCAAATTTATTTTATGGTCATTGTTTTTATTGTACTAACTTTGGACATACGGTTGCAGATTGTAGGGATTATAAAAGAAATGTTCGAGTAATAAATGTCTATGTGGCCCCACGTAACATTGAATGTTACAAATGTCATAACTATGGACACATAGCTAATAATTGTAGAAGCATGATCGAGACTTCCATGAAAGAGAACATTGATATCAGATGTAAGAAAGTATGGATAAGAAAACACGAAGAACAGGTGAACAAAGACCAGATCCCAGAGATTGCAAGATTGGCAATAAAACGAGATGAAGAAAATTCTATAGAGAAAATGAAATATGTCAAATACAGAAAGGTTTGGAAAATAACTGAAAGAAAAGAAGGACAGGTAAATAAGGAACAGGTTCAAGAGATTGCACTTTCAGGCATTGTAGTGAAAGATGAATCCACAGACATAAAGAAAGAATTTGGAGCTCAGAGAGATAATGAATCTACCAATGAAGATGATGATGAATACACATCAGAGCAGGAATTGTTCTGAGCCATCCGACTTAGAGACTCCCAAGTAATATGAATATTAAACAGGGAGAGTCTATGCGATAGTTGTGACAGACCAAAGAACCATCCTTCGAGCAGCTTGCAGAGTTTGAGAAGACCGATTCAGAGCAATCAGTAAGCAAAAGTACAGTTTGATATATTAATCAAGAATTCATGATAGTATAGTGATAAATGGGTTAGCATTATGGACAGTTGTGCAAGTAGAGTCTTGGAAAGTATGGACAAAGATGGATTCGTAAGAACACTTAGCAGGTTTGGATAGATATATGATAGTGGATGAGAGCATGGATTCATAGATTGGTTCAAAGAGTGGTTTAGAGACAAAGGAACATTATCATAATGGATGATAATTACACATGAAATGGCTCAAACAATGCTAATGGATTCCAAATTGACAGATATTTTTTGGACACATGCAGTGCATACATCAGTTCACATTCAAAATAGATTAATTCTCATAAAAAACAATAACAAAATGCCCTAAGAACTATGGAAAGGAAGCACAGATAACAACCTCTACATCAAGTTAACTTAAGGTAATATTTTATTAATTGAAATTCATGTTGATGATATTGTTTTGGAAGTACCAATGACAGTTTAAGCCAGAAATTTACAAAGGATATGCAGAATGAATTTGAAATGTCATTACTTGGAGAACTATCATTCTTTTTGGGTCTTCGGATATGCCAAAGAAACCAAGGAATTTTTATTTCTCAAACTAAGTATATCAGAGAAATGCTAAAGAGGTTCGGAATGGAAGATTGCAAACCAGTTACCACTCCTATGCAAACCAGTTGCAAGTTGAGCAAAGATGATGATTCAAAGTCTACAAACCAGAGTGAATACAGGTCAATGATTGGTATATTACTATATGTGACAGCATCCAGACCAGATGTAGTGTAGGTAGTTGGACAGGTGGTAGGATTTCAAGTATCACCAAATGAATCACATGTATTAGAAGTGAAGAGGATTTTCAAATATCTCAAAGGAACAGAAGAGTTTGGATTATGGTATCCAAAAGGAAAGGATCTATCACTTATTTTCTACATAGATGCAAATTGGGCAGGTTGCATTGATGACCGACGAAGCACCAGTGGAGCAACGTTCTACTTGGGTGAGTGTTTAGTATCTTAGCTAAGCAAGAAACAATCATCAATATCTTTATCTATAGTCGAGGCATAGTATATTGCAGCACCAGCGTGTTGTACATAGGTTCTATGGATGAAACAAACTTTGATATACAGGTTGAGTATGAAGAGCCCATTCCAATCTATTGTGATAATACAAACGCCATCGATATCTCAAAAAACCCAGTGATGCACTCCAAGACGAAGCACATTCCAATCAAGTATCACTTTCTACAGGAACAGGTTGCAAAGAAGAACATCAGAGTTGACTATGTTGGAACAAAAGAACAAGTGGCATACATCTTTACAAAACCGCTTCCACGAGAAGCCCTTGAGTACTTCGCCAGAGACTAGGATTAATTTCTACTCCAAAATGAATGATTTTGAATGCTTATATTATATGTCTTAGATGTACACGAGGAAGCACCATAAATAGGACAAAGGGGGAGAGATTTATCAGATGCAAAAATAAATGCTTGGAGAGAGAGCATAAAGGCATGTTTCCAAGGGGAGTGATTGTCACAAGAAAAGAATGAGCGATATGACTTCACAGTGATACCATTTGTCAAAGGGGGAAATATTATTCATATGAAGGGAAAGAGAGTAATCAGAGGATTATAAACACAAAGAAAAATCAAAGTCACGTAGAAAGGGGGAGCAACCCCAAGGAGAGTTCAGTTAGGGGGGAGCAGCCCCAAAAGGAGATACCCTTTTCCATTGATGTCAAAGGGGGAGAGAGAGAAACATTGATAAAGAGTATAAGCATGAATTTTATCATGACTAAGTGTTTCCATCAATGTTGGTGTTGTCATCAATGCCAAAGGGGGAGATTGTCAGACAGTTGGCTTAGGTTGATGGACAGCTGGTATGGATTGTTGGTTGTCATTGATGCAACTATTGTAGAGTGATATTGTAGATTTATTTCAACCCTTAGTGATTGATGTCAACCATTTGAGAAAGTCTGGTAGCAAATTCTGGTAGCACAAAGGTTTGGGTAATGGACCCAAGGTTGTTTCATGTATAATGGTATGAGTTTTAATATATTTTAAGGTAAGACTATTCTATATGGATAGTAAATGTCATTCCATTTATGTTGATATGTCGAATGTCACATAACTCCTCACGGTTAGAGAGTTATGGCCATGAGAAGTTGGAGAACTCGGGTTTGGGTAATGGACCCAAGATTGTTTGATGGATAATGGTATGGTTTTTTATATATTTGAAGGCAATACTATTATAGATTGATAGTACATGTCATGTCATTTCTGGCGATATGTGGAACGTCACATAACTCCTCACGGTTCAGAGTTATGGCCTTACAAAGTTGGAGGACCCTCATATGTTGGCTTGAAGCCCCAAAAGGTCAAAGAAGTCAAAGAGCTTGCAAAGAAGAAATTGGTATTTAAATGATAAAGTAAAGTGACAAAGTCAAGAATGATTATTTAAATAATAAAGTGAAGTGACAAAATCAAAGAAGATTATTTAAATGATAAAGTGAGGTGACAAAGTCCAGGAGGAATATTATGGAAAGTGGTTAACCCTAAAAATGAGGAAAATAGGTTAAGTGACCTATAAATGGGTTAAGTGACCTAGAAATGGGTTAAGTGACCTAGAAGATGGAGAGTATAAATAAGAGGCAAGGATCTCTCATTTTACATTACACTTGAACATATTGAATATATATAGGTGACTGGGGTAACCAAAGGATATCTAAGCCAAATTTTAGAGGGAAGGTGAAGAAAAGAAAGTCGGAATTCAAGGGAGGAAAAATTATTTTGATGATGCTTTCTAAGATATGTTATTTATAGGTCATCTCACCATTTTCGCAATAAATTTTTTTATAGAAAGATTTAGACAGTTAAATTGATAGGCCATTGAGGAAAAATATCCAAGTATCTGTGGTAAAAAATTCATCTTGTGGGTCATTGCTTTTTGGATTTACACTCTGTTGAAAATAGGGTTTGTGGCTAGTCCTGAAACTAGTCTAAAACAAGTGTTTCGGGTAAAAACGTCATAAATTCTTCATAACAGATCATAATTCAATAAGATCAAATTTGTTGGTTATAGTACAGTTGTAGTATGTTGTGTAACATTTTCATATCGATTCAACAAATATTTTGTGTGGGGCATGCTTTACAAGGTCGCTCTCTAAAATAAGCCAGAATTCAACAAGGTATGTCATTTTTGCTATAACTCCTTTTCTGAGAGGTTCCAAGTAGTGAAACTTGGAGGAATTGCATAAAACACACTAAAGAACATTGTGTAGCAGTTTCAGAGCTTCATTCATTGTAGGTACATAGTTATGATTATTTCAAGTCAGGGTTGTTGACTAATCCAAAACTAGTCATGTGAGACTAAAGTAAAGTTTGATGAAAATGTTAGTCTCTTGTTGTTAAAGTTAAGGAAGGTTTGCACGTATGTGATCATATACACCAACTCTATTACAGAGTTACAAAACAGATTTGGATGATGAAATTTATGAGGGATTTTGGTTAAGGTACATGTTGGGTACATGGTTGAGACAAGTAGTTGATGAGTTGGCACATACATGAGGTGTATAGTTGGTGATGTTGGTACATCTTGATGAGTCATAGTTGATGAGTAGTTGATACATGATTGGCACATACTTGGTACATGGTTAAAGGCACTTGTTAGTATTATTGTTGACACATGGTTTATGGATGATGTAGCATACTTGTATTGGTATATTATTAGAAGCACATATTGATCTTGGTGATAATTATGAGTTGTTGTGTTATGGTTGGTTGGTGCACATCTTTGAGAGTTGTCTTGGTGATTGATCTTGGTGAGTAGATATGATTTGGTTGATAAGATTGATGAGACAGGTTGTTGTGATAGGTTGTTCGGATAAGTTGTTGTGACAAATTATTTGTACAGGTTTGGTGCATGGTTGATGCACTTGTTCATGGTACAGGTTTGGTGCATGGTTGATGCACTTGTTCATGGTACAGGTTTGGTGCATGGTTGATGCACTTGTTAGTATTATTGTTGACACATGGTTTATGGATGATGTAGCATACTTGTATTGGTATATTATTAGAAGCACATATTGATCTTGTTGATAATTATGAGTTGTTGTGTTATGGTTGGTTGGTGCACATCTTTTAGAGTTGTCTTGGTGATTGATCTTGGTAAGTAGATATGATTTGGTTGATAATATTGATGAGACAGGTTGTTGTGATAGGTTGTTTGGATAGGTTGTTGTGACAAATTATTTTTACAGGTTTGGTGCATGGTTGATGCACTTGTTCATGGTATGGGTTTTGTACAAGTTTGGTGCATGGTTGATGCACTTGTTCATTGTATCGTTTTTGTACAGGTTGGTGCATGGTTGATGCACTTGTTTATGGTACAGGTTGATTACAGGTCGAGGTAAATGTTGATTAATGGTTCAAGTTTATTGGTACAGGTTTATAGTGATATATCTCGCAGTGATAGTGTGACAGTGGTTCCATTATTCTACTTCTACTTCAGGGCGGTTGGACGGGGCAAGGACAGGTGGTTGTAGCCACCTTCCGGTTGTATTCAGAGAACATAGGGGGTTGTAGCCTCCTTCTGGTTGTATCCAGAGAATAGGTGAGTTGGAGCTTCCCTCGAGTTGTAGCCTGAGAAACAAAGGGGTTGGAGCATCCTTCCAATTGCAGGTGGAAAACAAAGGAAGTTGGTGCTTCCAATGAATTTAATTCTTCAAGACATATAAGAAAAAGCATTCTATGGTTTTCTCTCGCTTTGGGTTTCCACGTAAAACACTGGTGTACTGTGTATGTGTATGATTTTTCATTTGTTCATTTCTTATTTACTCTGCAATTATTGGATGATAATGCTACATTGATATAACACTTGGATTATCTAGTTAAAATGGATTAAATTACTCTATTACTGATTCACCCCCCCTCTCAATAATCCAACAAACTCAACACTTGAAGACACTTAAAAATCTAGTCTAAACTAAAGAGGTTCTTGGAGTTGTACAAGTTGAATGTTTAATTAGAAATATTTGAGTACCAAAAGTAAGAGGTTAATCCAACTCCCTCTACCAACCTCTATCACACTCAACATTATCTAAAATGATGGCTAATGCCAACTCTATTCACTCTACTAACCCTATGCAAGCATTGTATAATTGGTGATTTATGAATATTGTGATAAATAATGTGAGAAACTCTACAATCAATTTATAAAACTCTTTAGAGAAACAATGCCTCAAACTATGCTCACAACATATTCTTGGTAGGGATCAAACCCATCTGGCAATATATAGAAATCCCTTCAAGGTTAATATTGGTCATAGCATTCATATGTTTGAGGGGAAGATTAATGTCAAGGCACTCAATGAGTGGTTTAGAACATTGTAGACCTATTTTCGGTTCGATAACTTCAATGACTTATCCATATATAATGGGATTATGGCCTCTATGTCTCATCAACATGGATGCTTAGTGAAAAATTTAAATTTGTAATGTCTTTGATATTATTCTCAACTGAGTTCACACTTCTTTTGAATGAATTTATTACCGTAAAAGAAGATCCCTATTTTTTATTTGATTCAAACTTTGTATGTTTGTTTATGGCACTAAGGTCAATGCTCGGCAATGGAACATAACCAATTATGTCCCTGAAATTAAGTTTCTTCAATTACAATATGCCACTGTAAACAATAGCACTCTAATGCATCAACAAATTAGCATACTATGATATCAAAAGGCTTAATCATGGTGCTTCTCAACAACACATCCAATTCAAAAAAATGTGTGTGTAATAAATAAGCATGATACATCGATCTACTTGTTGTCATTATATTCACCACACAACCACAAGATAACACATATATTTATTCACATGTTTATAAGAGGATGGTTGTAGGTAATAATCAAAATGAACAACTTAGAGAGTGCATGGAACCAACATAAAGGATGGTTGTAGGCATCACTATACAATGCTAGCTCTCATGGGGTTAAAAACAAAGCACCATCCAACATTCCCCATCAACCAACAATGTAATCATGAGTGATTACATTGTAGGTGAATGCCCAAAATGCATTGGATTCGAATGGAGCACTGGTGAAGAAGCAGACCAATTATTGGATTAGGAATTAAGTAATTAAAAGGGACTATTGTATGAATAAGTATGTGAATTCTATATGTGCATATCATTTCCAAACCCAATGAAATAATAAATGTATGAAAATTGTGCAAGCATACAAAGTGCTCCTAGGAAAGACAACAATCAACGAATTAATTAATTACCACTTTAGTATGTAATTAACACAACTCTCAAGCAATTTTTTAACATAATGATCAAACAAATTGGTGATTGGGATTAATTGACAATAGAGCTAAGAATCAATGTCATTGTGGGGTTTTTCTTTTGTTTACAAAGATTTAAAACCATAGTAGAATCAATTATACATAAATTCAAGCACACAACAATGAATCACACCATAACAACATAGATTTTACCCTAGAAACCCAAATGGGAAAACCAACATTGAATGGATTTGATTAGGCTTGATCTCTCAACGATTTGCATAATTACAATTGCATTTTGTCTCTCTAGAGCATTAAGATTACAAACTCATAAGTTTTTCTCTTGTAATCCTTCTCCTTTATACCAAAGAACCCCTTCTTTAATGGTGTGCAGAGGTTTATAGGTTGAATTAGCTTACTAGGAGCAGCTAGAAGGCCAGGCATCTCCAACACTTAATGTAATAACCCAACTTTGACCTTTGAATTATAATGAAATAATCATGTATTATTTATATGATGTGGATTATTGAGATGAGAATCAATCCATGTGGGCTAAGAAAAAAGATCCCATGTTGTAAAATTATGAAATGCGTTGTAATCATTCCTAGTGTGAAGCTCAGGTCCAAGGCTCGACTAGTGAATGCATAAGAGTCCAAATGGTGCAGCAAGGTTTACAATGTGGTGGTATATTTCCCATGAGAGGCCCATGTTTATGTAAAAGCATGAAAAAAGGATAAATGCATAATAATATAATATCCACCAAAATGGTTGCTTGAGGGAGCAACAAGGGGACTATGATACCACAAGAGGGGAAGAGGAAAGGGGGTTGTAGGTTGATTTGACATTTTCATTCTCCTTTAGATTACTATTCATTCTTTCCCATGCTTCCGTATAGCCTCCATATCATTCTTTGACTTGTGGGTATGAACTAAGTACAAGTGTTATATCCTTGGGAACAGAGAGGTTGCATGCAAGAAAATGTCTTCCATTGTCTTCTCCACGCAATTCTATGGATATTTTACCATCATTATGATTATTCATCCATTAGCGGGAAAGGGGAGGGGGAAAGCTCCCATGTCATGGGGATGTTGTTCATCGTGGTTTTCATGTTTTTTATGACTCTTATGGCAAGGCGTATCCTCTGTGTTTGTGGCTAGTAAGAACCCATAGAAGTGAGGAAATATTGATGTTGAAAATGTGCAAGAAAATGGGATGGTTGGAGAGAAATATCATGCTTAGAATCTCCACAGTAGCAGAGGTAATACCTTCAGCCTTGAAAAACATTTGTCCTTGACTTTTAGAGGCCAAGTGTTTTATGTTCCAAGTTAATACCAGAAGACTGACGACATATTGGACTCTTTCTGCACACACTGAAGAGTACTAGAATAGAATTAGATCACTTTGAGGGAATGTGGAGCATAGAAGGAGTCGATATTCTCTGTGTTTTGTGGGGTAGTGGAATAGAATTCCATGGTTGGTCTAAGTGCTAGAAGAGGTCTTGGGTAGCTCTATAGTGAGAATAATTGATTGTCGTGAGAGTAATGGGTTGGGTTGAGTGATTTTAGAGTCCAATAGGAGGTTCCTTCACTCTAGTGATATCATGTTCTAATTTGGGGGTGTAATCCATAGTTGATTCATATGTCTAGGTGGAAAATCGCTCCTCGGTAACTAGTTTGGTGGGCATGGCTTCATTTGCATATAAGTATTAATGTATGTTTTCTTCAATTTAGTGCTCATGCAATGAGTTTAATGGGTAATGAAATAATTTGAATTATGCATGTTATTTACGTTGGTGTTTTATATGTGCTTATGAATTATATATTTTATTGTTATTAGAGGTTCTATTTGCCTCATAGTCATCTTATGAGGCTAAGTAACCTTGTGGGTAGCACTAGATGGCCAAGGGAGGCATCCTAGGAATGCTACAAAATGACAGCAAAACAATTTGAATTTGTTATATGGTACCCTATCACCTCAAAAGTGATAAAGAAGGGGTTGGGTATGCAACACTTCTTCTCCCAAAATCTAGGACTCGTTAGAATCATCCCTAATGGATTTTCTAGAAATCAAGCCATGTGGGCTAAGAAAAATGATCCCATGTTGTAAAATTATGAAATGCATTGTAATCATTCCTAGTGTGAAGCTCAGGTCCAAGGCTTGACTAGTGAATGCATAAGAGTCCAAATGGTGTAGCTAGGTTTACAATGTGGTGGTATATTTCCCATGAGAGGCTCATGGTTATGTAAAAGCATGTAAAAAGGAAAAATACATAATAATATAATATCCACCAAAATGGTTGTTTGAGGGAGCAACAAGGGGACTATGATACCACAAGAGGGGAAGAGGAAAGGGGGTTGTAGGTTGATTTGACCTTGTTAATGTTCTTTAGAATATTATCCCTTCTTTCCCATGCTTCCTTATAGCCTCCATATCATTCTTTGACTTATGGGTATGAACTAATTACAAGTGTTATATCCTTGGGAACAGAGAGGTTGCATGCAAGAAAATGGCTTCCATTATCTTCTCCATGAAATTCTATGGATATTTTACCATAATTATGATTCTTCGTCCATTAGTGGGCAAGGGGAGGGAGAAATATCCCATGTCATGGGGATGTTCTTCCCCTTGGTTTTCATGTTTTTTATGACTCTTATGGCAAGGATTTTCCCGTATGTTTGTGGCTAGTAAGAGCCCATAGAAGTGGGGAAAGCTTGATGTTGAAAATGTGCAATAAAATGGGATGGTTGGAGAGAAATACCATTCCTAGAATCTCCATAGTAGCAAAGGCAATACCTCCAGCCTTGAAAAAAAATTATCCTTGACTATTAGCGGCCAAGTGTTTTATGTTCCAAGTTACTACCAGAAGACTGATGGCATATTGGACTCTTTCTACACACACTGAAGAGTACTAGAATAAAATTAGAGAACTTTGAGGGAATGTAGACATAGAAGGAGTCGATCTTCTTTGTGTTGTGTGGGGTAGTTTAAGAGAGTTTCATGATTGGTATAAGTGCTAGAAGAGGTCTTGGGTAGCTCTATAGTGAGAAGAATGGATTTTCATGAGAGTAATGGGTTGGGTTGAGTGATTTTAGAGTCCAATAGGAGGTTCATTCACTCTAGTGGTATCATGGTCTAACTTGGGGATGGAATCCATAGTTGATTCATATGGATAGGTGGAAAATTTCTCCTCAGTAACTAGTTTGGTGGGCATGTTGTCATTTGCATATGAGTATTCATGTATGTTTTCTTCAATTTGGTGCTCATGCAATGAGTTTAATGGGTAATGAAATAATTTGAATTATGCATGTTATTTACATTGTTGTTTTATATGTGTGTATGAATTATATATTTTAGTGTTATTAGAGATTCTATTTGGCCTCATAGTCAGCTTGTGAGGCTAAGTAACCTTGTGGGTAGCACTATATGGCCAAGGGAGGCATCCTAGGAATGCTATAAAATGACAGTGAAACAACTTGGATTTGTTATATGGTACCCTATCACCTCAAAATTGATAAACAAGGGGTTGGGTATGCAACACTTATTCTCCCAAAATCTTCCTCTCCTTTGTCCTCTTATTGGTAGTGTTCTAGTTCATGGTTCCTCTATCCTTGTCTTTTTTTTTCTTTTTTTAATTATTTTAATCTTTAAACATTATGTGATTTTGTTAGTTATACAACACTTTAGAGGAGATATATAGAAGATTGGACAAGTGTGGTTCCCTTCGCAGTGTCAACTTCTCCTTCGACCTCATCATAAGTGTCTTATCCTCAAGCTTCCTCCATAGCCAACCTTCTTCATTGTTGATCCAATAAAACCATTCAACCTTTGATCGGATCTAATTTCGGATCACACCTCCCCATTGGGAGGATTTTGGTCTCCAAAATATTATCCATGGAGAAGATGGAAGTACATGGCCTCCACTCATCTCTCCAATTCCACTACTCCACCAGTTATAGAGGATACATGTTTCTTGTTTTCTCCATTCAAGTTGTTGGTATGCCATTATTCCATTGCTACTATTCTTCCTCTTGTTGTGTGTGCTTTGATTATGTAGGCCTAACCAAATTTTACCAAGCAGTATTTTCTCTCTCTCCTATAGAAAATCACATCCATTTTCCATAGGTATGGGTTACCAAACATCACATCACAAGCATCTAATGGTGAAACTTTGCATTCTACTTCATCAACATAATCAACATTGATGGCAAACCTAATTTTGTATCTCATAGTGATCCTCATGGTAGAATTCTTGTAACATCCACACTATAATCCTCAATTTAATTAATGCATAATGTGCATATGAATATGGCTATGGCCAAGCGATGTAATATGTGAATTGTATTTTTTGTTTTTAATAAATATAATGTGGTATCAGCTGCTAGGAAAATCGATAGAGATAGGGGATGATTTATCCACAAGAGAGGGAAACATCTAGAAGAGTCTAAGAGGGGTCCAAGGAGGAAATTAATTGTGGGTATTAATTCAACCCAGATTTCTGAATTTTATTATCATTGGGACAACCTTCTATTTTATGGTTGAGTGTATGAGAGCCCAATCAATGAATACATGTCAAGGGGTGGGTGTAGAAGTCACATCCATATTTATTTGAAGCATGGGGTTGCGGTACAATCAACATTGAGTAGAGTGAGAAGTCAATTGTCTTGGGAAAATAGAGGAAAATTCATATGGGGAGAATAATCATTTTTTTCACTTTGAGTTTTGCATGAACAATAATCAAGTTGTTAGAAAAATAGGATTATGGAGCAATAAAATAAAACAAATATGGAAATAAAACACTGAAGATACAAAATAAAATAGAGACACAAATATACGTGGTTCACCCAGTGTGGGCTATGTCCACCAGAGAAATTGCCAAGTTCTTTCTTTTATTATTATCCATCAAATGAAGGGATACAAACTACAACATACCTGTCGTAACTTCATCTTCTTTCTCTCACAGTCTCCTCTCTCATAATACAACATTAACTCACATACATAGCCATAATACAATTCCCTCATAAAAGAGGGTTTCCTTCTTGGGGAAAAAAAACCTAACATAACTTATATCGTCAGATCTGCAAGCTTATAATGAATGGTCTAGATTGACAACAAAATTACAATATTTTACAAGGCAATTTTCCCAAAAATTGTATTCGGGGGGGGGCTCCAAAATTTCTCATCAACCCCCCTGGAAATAGATGTGGGGGGGGAATCCCCCACACACACCCCCATCAAGTAATGGGGTCCAAAAGCGACTGAAACAAGACCTCTAAATCAGGAAGATAATCAGGCTCCACAACCAATAATCTCTCAATTGGAGACTGATCACAACAAAACCATTGTTGTTGGACATGTTCGACTATGATCCACCTTGGACCTGGAAAATTTATCATCTTCACCTTCATGTTTGAAGGCCAATTGAAACTAAGCAGGAACTCAGTTTCTCCATGGTTACTACCTTTGTTAACATGTCTACAGGATTTTGGCTAATATGTATATTTTCCAACTTCAATTGTCCATCTTCCAAAAGGGATCGTGTGAAATGGTACATGAGTTGTATATGATCAGTATTAGAATGGAAGGTTGAGTTCTTTGCAACATGAATGGCACTCTGGTTGTCACAATAAAACATGTTATTCTCCTTCTTCTTTCCCAATTCCTCCATAAACCTATGTAACCAAATCATCTCTTTACTAGCCTCTATAGCAGCAACATACTATGCTTCTGTTGTTGAAAGTGAAATAACATTTTGCAGTTTTGAAATCCAACTTGTTGTTGTTCCACCTATTGTAAAAACATACCTTGTGGTGCTCCTCCTGCTATCTTTATCACCTATGATATTTGAATCAACATATCCATGTAGAACAGTGCTTGAAGCTCCAAAACATAATGCATGAGTAGCAGTACCTCTCAAATACCTGAGAATCCATTTTATTGTCCCCCCAATGTTCTTTACCTAGATTGTTCATATACCTACTCACAACTCCCACTGCACGTGCAATATCTAGTCGTGTGTACACCATAGCATACATCAAGTTGCCAACTGTTGAGGAATAAGGGACCCTGGACATATATTTTATCTGCTCATGTGTCTTGGGACACATTTCCTTGGTTAATTTGAAATGGTTGGCCAAAGGTGTACTAACTGGTTTTTCATTCTGCATTATAAAACTCTCCAACACCTTCTCTATGTACTCACCCTAAGACAATATCAATTTGTGATTTTTTATGTCTCTTGTTATTCTCATACCAAGGATTTTCTTTAAAACACCCAAATCCTTCATCGCAAATGAATTATCTAATTTATTTTTTAGCACATTTATATCATGCATGTTAGACCCTACAACATGCATGTCATCTACATACAATAGCAAGATAATATAGCTTTAATTTTTTAGTCTTTTAAAATAAACATAGTGATCAGAATGACATCTACTAGAAGCTTGTCAAACTTCAAATACCACTTACTTGGAGATTTCTTTAGGCCATACAAGCTCTTCTTCAACCTGCATACCAAATTATCCTTTCCTTTGACCTTATATCCCTATGGTTGTTGTATATAAATCTCTTCCTCCAAATCCCCATGGAGAAAAGTTGTTTTTACATCTAACTATTTAAGATGCAAATCTTCTACTGCCACAAGACTTAAAATATTCCTAATTGAAATCATTTTAACAACATGAGAAAATATTTCATCAAAATATATACCTTTATTTTGTGCAAACCCCTTTACAACAAGTCTATCATTGTACCATTTTTTGTCTCCATATTCTTCTTTCAACCTGTAAACTCATTTATTTTGCAATGCTCTTTTTCCTGCAGACAACTGAACCAAGTCCCAAGTTTGGTTATTTACCTATTTTCTCTTTCATGCCTTTCTCCCACTTCTTTTTAGTGTCTACCTACATTGCCTCTTCATAACTTTCTGGTTCACTAGAATCAATCAAAAATAAATAATACAATGAAGGAGAGTATCGTTTAGGGGGTCTACTTAACCTAGTAGATCTTTTAACAACACTTGCATGATTTTGAGGTGTTTGATGCTCATGTTGTTGTACATTTTGATTTTCTAGTGCCTTTGGGATTTTATTTTCTTCGATTTCATCAAGCACTATGTATTCTATGTTTTCCTTTTCCTGTTTATTTCTCTGCAATTGATCTATGTACATGACCTTTTCATTTAATACCACATCTATACTCCTAATGATCTTATGAATTTCATAATCTCGTAAGCAATAACCAAAATCATTAACATTGTATCCAATAAAGGTACACTTCTTGGATAGATTTATTCTATTTTCTTTATCAATATGGACAAATGCTTCACAACTGAAAGTCTTCAGAAATGAATAGTTAACCTTTTCACATGTCCCTGCCTCCTCTGTAATGCCACCATCCAAATATCTTGAAGGCCCTCTATTTACTAAGTAATCAGCAGTATCTATAGCATCTGCCTAGAACTGTAAGGGAAACCCAACATGCAATTGCATACTCCTTGCACGTTCCATGATTGTCCTGTTCATCCTTTCCGACACACCATTTTCTTGTGGTGTTCCTGGAAATGTCTTCTCTCTACGAATCCCATGGTATGAATAGAAATCATCAAACTCATTGTTGCAATATTCACCTCCATTTTCTGATTTGAGACACTTCAACATTTTTCCTATCTCATTCTCAACCAAAACTTTCCATTTCTTAAAAGTGTCAAAAACATTTTGCCGAATGCAATAAACCCAAGTTTTTCTAGTTGCATCATCAATAAAAAGTAACATAATAACGAGAGCCATTGAGAGATGATACTTGAGTTGGTCCCCATACATGTGTATGCACAAGCTCTAACTTTCCACTCTTCTTTTCCTTTCCAACCCTGATAAATTTGACTCTCTTATGTTTTCCATAAACATAGTGTTCACAGAAGTCCAAATCAACTTGTTTAAAATCTGGCAACAAATTCATTTTGTGAAGTATCTCCACCCCCTTCTCACTCATGTTTACATGCCTATGATGCCACGGTGTTGTATCCACACATGTAGAAGCTAAAGAGATTGAAGAGTCATCATTACTAGTACATAAATGCAATGTACCTACCTTCTCTCCTTTTTCCATTACCAGTGATCCTTTAGTGACCTTCCACACCTTATCTGTAAATGTAGATATATAGCCTTCACTTGCCAATTGTCCTATTGAAATTAGATTTATTCTCAGATCTGGTATATGTCTCACCTCTTTCAGTAACCATTGGTTTCCATTATTTTGTTTTATTTGTACCTTACCCATTCCAACAATTTGACATGGTTCATCATCACCCAAATAAAACTATCCAAAATCACCTTGAACATAATCTTGGAAATATTTCCTATGGGGTGTGGCATGAAATGAAACCCCTCAATCTACTACCCAAGATTTATTAATATTATCTAAATAAATAATCAAAGCATCTTGTAACACATCACCTATTACATTTGCTTCCTGATTTTTCTCCTATTGTCCATCTCTTTGTTTCTTTGGAGCTTTGCATTCTTTCTTCATATGTCCTTTCTTCCCACAATTCCAACACTCTATCTTTCCTAGTCGATATTTGGATCTTCCCTTCCTACAATTCTCACAGTTCCCTTAGCTCTTTCCTCTATCCTTTTGTCTTCCCTTGTTCTCCATAATCAACGCATTACCTAATGTCTCACCTGTGATTTTCTATCGCATTTCCTCGTTGAGTATAACACCAACAACATCATAAAATTTCAGAGTGTTTGAACCAGAGACAACATTAATTACAACCATGACCAATTTGTTCCATCTTTCTGGAAATGAGCACAAGAATAGAAGAGCCCTGACCTCATCATCAAAGTCCACTTTTACATAACTTAGTTGATAAGTAACCGTATTAAATTCATTTAAATGTTCAGCAATAGACCCATATTCTGACATCTTCATATTAAATAATTGTTTCATTGCAAATACCTTATTGGAGGTCAGAGGTTTTTAATATAGTTTATCCAATGCCTTCATCATATCCTTTGTGTCATTTATTTTGAAATATTGAAAGCCACCGACGGTGCCAGACATAGTTGTATCATTACCAGTGCCTTTCTGTCAAGAATCTCCCATTCTTCATCCTTCATACTCGTCGACTACTTTGTTTTTTCACCCAACGGTAAGAAAATATCCTTCTGATATACATAGTCTTCATTTTGCATCTTCCATAGCTAGTAGTTTTGGCTGTTAAATTTATCAACCTTAAAATTTCCATCTTCTGCCATTGCTCCCACTCTAATCAAGAACCCTATTTTCCTGTGAGTTACCTTTCGCTCTGATACAAGTTGTTAGAAAAACAGGTATGCAAAGAAATAAAATAAAGAAAATGCGGAAATAAACACAGAAGATACATAATACAATAGAGACACAGATATATGTGGTTCACCCAGTGTGGGATATGTCCACCAGAGAAATTTTTAGGTCCTTCCCTTTATTATTATTAATCAAATGAAGGGATAAAACCTACAGCATACTCGTTGTAACTTCCTCTTATTTCTCTCGCAGTCTCCTCTCTCATAATACAACATTCACTCATATACACATCTGAAATACAATTCCCTCATAAAAGAGGGTTTCCTTCTAGGGAAAAAACCCCAACATAACTTCTATTGTCGTATATGTGACCTTATAATGAACGGTCCAAATTGAATATGAAATTACAATATTTTACAAGGCAATTTTTCCCAAAAATTCCCCCTGGACCCCCCTGACAAGAGATGTGGGGGGGGGGGAATCCCCTTCACACCCCCATGTCAGGTAATGGGGTCCAAACACGGCTGAAACAAGACCTCTAAATCAAGAAGATAATTAGGCTCCACAACCAACACAAGGTCAAGGAAAAACAACATTGGAGATAGACCAAGAAGGCTGGGCAAATTATGGAGTATGCGGGAGTATTTTTTAGAATTTTGGAGCTAAATAATGAAGAGCCAAGTTGTCATAATTGAAGAGTGAACTCCCATGGGAGTTGCACTAGAACAACAATTTATTTTTTTTTTGTTGGTGGTTTTCTTCACAGTGAGTTCCCATGAGTTCCCAGCAGAGATATTCTTGGTTACATGCGCCAGAGAGACCTTGATAAACAAATGGGATGTCGAATGGACTGAGAGAAATGAAGGGGTATATTCCTTGGGTTGGGCAGGTTAAGAGGAAGAGAGTTGGAGGAAATTTGGGATAGTTGTAGGAGAATACCAGTGGGTTGTCAGTCATTGAGATGTGATTGGACTGTGAGAGACACCCTTCTTTTGTGGATTTCTAGGCCCATCTCGGAGGTGACGTGTTGTTAAGATTTGGAACAAGTCTATAGTTGGGTGGAATGTCCTTCCCAAGCAGCTAGTTGCACAAACGTTTTAAAAGATAAGTGCTTATCTATTTTATAAGTTTAATATGAGTTTTATGGTTGTGTTTTACCCTATGCATGAGAATGGTTTTTGTGTGTAGTTGTAAATGATTATTTGGATGCCTTGTGTTCATTTAAAATGTTGTAGATGCATTTAATTATGGGTATCAGAACCTACTTAAATATGTGTTTACTTCATAGCTAGTAAGCTACAGAAATTAATTAGCAGAAAAAAAAAATTGAAATTTATGTGTTTTTCCGAAAGTAATGTTCCTCGGTTAAGTTGGGGGACATTACATATTGGTGTCAGAGCGTAAAGTTTGACTTTGAGCCTGCATGGGTCAAACTCAGCAAGCAGAAGCTAAAATTGCAGATTTAAAAACTTAGAGAATGTTGTAATATGGTTGTCAAATTTTTTCAGACAAAACTGTGAGGAGTTGTGATTTTGGTGAATTTGAGTTCAAGAGTTAAAATCCCCAATTTTAATCTATAAAAATGCATTTTTGGGCCTGTAATTGGTCAAATTTTGGAAATTACAGTGCATCCAGGGAGAAATTGGGAAAAGCCCCAATTTTTGTAGTGAAATTCATTGAAAATTCGATGTGGGAGTGCCAAATTTTTTGTGCAGAAGTCGATTTAACACATATGGGACCAAAATTGGCCATTATAAAAGCTTAATTTGGGAGTTCATAGTGGTCCTACTAGAATTTTTGAAGATAGGCGTTTTTGAAAATTTGAGAAAAAATTGGGTAATTTTTCATACCATGACGCCAGCATGACGTGGAGGCCACATGGAGATGGCTTGGATAGTTATGGTGGCATGCCCATGGTGGTAGTTGGTGGCACTGTGGAAGGGTTTTCAATGCATGTTGTGGGCCCAACAAGTGGCGTGGGAGCCACATGAGCACAATGGTATAGAAAATATCATAAACTAATGTCGCATGGGAAGCGAAGCAGTTTTGGTATGGGACCTTGAACCATGTGACACCATTAGGATCATGCCACGTAGAAAGGGTTTTGGAGTTTCTCACCCTAGGGGTTGTGTTAAAATTCATGCATGTTTGGGATTCAACATAGCCTCTCCACCACCGTAGATCTCGTCTAATCTCCACCATTGGATCGTGGAGGGATGCAAGTTCATGCACCAAGGTAAAGGTACGGTATATTGGGACCCGCCCATCCCCACATCCAATGAAGGGGTGCCATGTGGAGTATTTCAGGAAGGGTGGGACCCATGTCCCATCCGGGGTCAGAGGTGTGCCAGTTGGGCAAGTGGGGCCCATAAAATATTAATATTTTATTCATGTTTAAGGTCGGCATAAAAGGAAAGAGGAGAGAGGTAAGAAAAGGAAGATGATGGAAATTGATGTGGTAGGGCCAAGCAGGCCAGGAGGGTGACATGGAATCACCTCAAGGTGCCATGTGGACCTAGAATGCCACATCAACAGCCATGTCAGTGAATATGCCACATAGGAAAAATTGCCTTTCAGTTTCAAAAAAAAAACTAAGTCTGGAGCCAAAATCTTATTTTGGCCATAATGGGAGCATTAGTTAGATTTAGATGAAACTTATAGGTTTTTTCTGCATTAAGGAGGGATACAAAAGTGTATGAGAGGGCCACTATCCATTTCTTCTTGGATTTGTAAGAAATTGTAAAATAGTGGTTTTTAAAGATCTGGGTCCAGATCATTGACAGAAATCCAGATTAAGTTGAAATTCTTGGAGAGAGTCCAGAAAGCAGACATAGAAATAACCCATGAATGAATTGAATATATCCTAAGGGGTTTGGAATGGGGATGTTGAAATAGGCCAAAATCCACTATTTTCAGCCACCTTTTGGGGATTTTTGGGATTTTCAAAGTAGGAAAAGGGTCCCTAGATGGAAAATTTGAAAAATTATGTTTACTCGACATTTTGTATACTCATCAAGCCAGACAAATTCAGTTTAGTGAAGCTTTTCTAGAAGTGCTCTAAGTTTGGAAAAATGGGTGACAAGGGACAATTAGTTGTCATTTCCTTTAACAACCCACATTGTTAACCACTGGTCATTAAATAAATGACTTATGAATTACAAAAAATATAACATAATGCAACTAATGTGCCATTATTAAAAAATTCCTTGTTAACATGAGCAACACTCACGCACACTAAAATTTCGTCTTGTGAAGAATTTCTAAAAATCGTTCTTTACTAAAATTAGGAAATAAAAACTCAAGGATGCCATAGTGTAAATAAGGCGTCTATCTACCTCTCAATTGTTGGAAAAATAGTGCAATACTTTTATTAAGTTTGCAGTTGTGACATAAACACAAGTAATTACAGTAACAAATTCACTTATGCCCAAAATATAACTAATTTATTAACAAAGAAATGATATTTCATCACTTTACTCTAAACATTAGATGTAACGTTACATTTAGGATATACAAGAAATCTTTAAACTATCTTACCTTTGGTTGTGCAACTTCGCATGTGTAAAATTTGTATTTATGCAAGTACCATTCATTTTCGTTTGATCTTTAATTTAATCATAAATAAGGCATTAATTTCATCGCATCCATCATAAAAGCTTATTGATAAAATTATCTTAAATCATTAATTGTTTGCATCCCAAAAACATTTCATGAAATAAATAACTAATATTATTTAATAAATATAGTTATTTATTTGTCAATATTGTTTTTAATAAATAATAAATGTTAATAATTTAAGACACTAACATCCGATCTTAAATTTAAGATTGTCAATGTAAAATCAATAATATATATATATATATATATATATATATATAACATTATGCAAGGAAAAAAAAAAAAAAAAAAAAAAAAAAAAAAAAAAAAAATAAATAAATAGTATATATATATATATAGCATACATTCCTATTAAATAATGGTATATATATATATATATACATATATATATGTATATGCATATATATACATATATATATATATATATATATATATATATATATATATATATATATATATATATGCATATATATATATATATATATATATATATATATATATATACTCCATAATACAAGTATAGCATACATTCTATTAAATAAACGAACGTATTTTAATCTAGCCAAGGATATGGTAATATAAATTATTAAATAAACGAACGTATTTTAATCTAGCCAAGGATATGGTAATATAAATTATGGTTATGGTTGCAAGGTTTATAGGCGTGTACATCCATCTACACATCCTATTATATATACTATTTTTTGTTAATTTAACTTGTAATAATTATTTGGTCTATTAACAAAATTTCTTGGGTACTAGATGAATATAATGTTAGAAATATAAGACATCAGTCGTTGGGGTAACGTAAGATCCTTGAGTGATCTGTATTCTGAAATCATCACCCATATAAACATAAACTAAAGGTGGGTCATAACTCACCTCAAATGTTAGATACATATACTCCGATTTTTAAGTTAACCTAAGTTATGAAGTTTGTTGTTGTTTAAATTTCCTTAAGATCCACTATTTAAAAGTAAATATGTTTCAACCGTTTAAAGTTTTAACTAACGAGAGAACATCGATAACACCTAGTCGAAAGAAGCTTTGACTTAACACCACTGTCACTGAGAATCACTGATCTTTAATCTTCAATTACCAGTAAAATTATTAGTTAGATTTTTAAAATAAATGTTCTAAACACTTACACAAGGAGACCATACATTTGACATATACTCACCTTAAGTATCATACATTTGACATGGAAATAGGAGAAAAAGAAAGTGGAGAAATTATTAGTGTTTATTCTCTGAAATCTGAATGATTAATGAATTTTCTATATGCAAAAATGGGTATAGCACGAATTGTTTTGGAAATTCGATACACATTAGAATCCTTGTACAGGAAGGCATGAAATGATACTAGTGGTAAGGAAAACCGTTGCTAAGGTTTATACCTTGCAATTCTCAGGGAATTTAATAATATGTAACAATGATCTATATCAATTATGTATCTATACTTGTCCTTGCTAATAGAATTTACAGTACTATACACCAGAGGAACAATAAACTTGTAACAATACATTCCATACATTACCATATATACACTTCCATGTTGCGATCAGTATTATGATAGAATTTCATAAAATATCTTAACAATAAAAATCATTCCAATACAAATTTAATACATAGTTTAAGTATTCCTTATACAATAAATTCTAACAAAAATACCATGACCGAATTGTTGATGTTCTTGAAGGAAATATTCAACTTGGAAGTTGTGTTGCGTCCTCTTTGTTCCCACTTTCCATTCTAATGACTTCACCGGTACCTCCTAGCCAATGCTAGGGGTACTCTTCTTCCCCCTTAGCCCCCTGAACCGCAAAGGGGCCAAGCACAAAAACCAGAAATTCAATAGCACCCAAAACTTGTCTCACAAGTAAGAGATCTCACTCTTTTTCAAGTCTTGAAACCTAACTCTCACAAGTAAAACTTAGTCAAGAAAACTTTTGGCAACATAACAGTACTAACCAAAAGTAAGTCATTTTCCCCTCTTCTCCATTTCTTATATAGAAAATTTCTCAATGACACTTGTCCTCATGCACAAATATTTAAATTTTTAATAAATTGATTAGAGGATTATTCACCCACCACATGTGTCACACTCTCCCCAAGTTGCACAAGTAATTCCTCTTTTTATTTTATTTAAAAGACCATTTTCCCCCACATTCCCCAATGTGTTCCTATTCTTGCTCGTAGTTGTCCCTTAGTTCCCCAATTTCTCATTTATTGAGTGGCCCCTAAGTACATCTTAGTTTGAGTTGGATTAGGAGTCTTATTTTAGTTAGGAAAAGTGGGAGATTGACTCAAGATGCTACTCTATGTGGACATCCTATTCTCTCGTGTTTTAATTTTTTTATATTAATAAATCTCTTTTATTATTTTCATGCACATATGTGCATTTACTTAACCTTTAATTTGTATTCTCTTTTTTCCTAGAGTTTGACTATATCTCAATTCCTTTAACGTATTTAATAATTTATTTAATTATGTATTTATATTTAGACTTAGGCTTTGACTCTTGTTAATTTCTTGTTTATAATTAAATAATCATTTACATGCTCATTTCTAACAAGTCTAAGTATTTTATTTTTATTTTCTTGTCCTTCTAGATTTTTATTGACTAATAAATTAATTACGCGGCGTGCCCTTCAAGACACACCTCTGTGCTCCAAGGCTGACACTCGTTTTTGACTATTTTTGGAAGTTTGTCAAACCTTGGAGTCAACACTCCACTTGGTCGACCTTGTGAGAGACTAAGGGTTTCTAAGGAATAAGGATTTTGCCTTATTGTGTGCCCCTTAGAATTCCTCGTGAGTGGTTGTCTCAGTATGCCCTCACGGCATCATGGACCTCTAGTAACGAGGTAATCATTAACCATGCATTCAATCCACAGCGGGAGTGCTAGTAGGTTATGACAGGGACGTTGCCACACCTCTCCCTCAATTGTCTGGTTTTTTTGCATGACCCCTTTACTCCTTATGTGAGTCGAATTAGCAAGCGTCGCCAAGTCTGCATCCATTGAAAATAATACTGTCAATAATCCATATACATATCATCCATATTAAATCACCATATATACATGTAAATCAATACTCAAAACTCAAACCAAATACAAGTCTACTCCCTGACTCAATCTGGATTCCAAGGAAGTTTGTTGATACCATCAGCATCATCAACCTATCATGCATCCTGCACACTCAAGGACACTCATCAGTAATACCTATCGATACATATATACATCTAAAAATTAACATGTAATCACATTGACATCATAATATAACTCATAAGCAAAGCATAATCATAATGTATCATAACCGGATCACTTGCTCGCAAGTGTCCTCAAAGAATAAGTCAGTATAAAATATGTTCAATAGAACTAGATGTTACATTTCCATATTGCTGGATTTTTTTACTAGAGCATCAGAATGGAAATATAAGAGTTGTTATGAATTCCCTATCATCATTATTATCTATGTCTCATACAAAAGTTTCTCTGGTTCTTGGCATATTTTCTTTTACAAGTGGCAGAAGTTGGTGTCAAAGATTAATAGCACCAGAATGATAAGTGTACAAAAAGGGGTAAATTAGCAATATTCAGATGACTATAACTTTATGCTCAAAACTCATAATTGAGCAATAAATCAATCATTGGAAAGCTCTTGGAGAGGATAATCCATCTATAAACCCAGAAAATTGATTCGGGCAATACAAGTTACATTCAACGCAAAAGAAGATGATTGGTGGCATTAAAGAGCAAAAAAATTTAGCATTTTTTCCATAATTTTGTATGTATATATATTTGTCTAATAGAAATTTATTTGCACGCACATTTTCTTACTGAATTAGAGGTACATGAAGGAATTTTGGTTCCTATATGAGAACCACAATGAAGGAATTTTTCCAAGGGTCCTACAGTCATGAAGAGGAGTTCAGAGGGCTACAGGTCAGCATGGAAAATGTTGAGACAAAATATAATGGAAGAAGAGAAAGGCATGAGCTTGTAACTATGAGAAGCCTGCAAAGAGAAGTGCAGAGTTATAGGGTAGATAATGAGAATATTATGAAGTCTCAAGAAGAGATACTTCAGAGCTTGAACATGTTGTAGAGGAAAGCTAATAAAGACTCTTGCATAGAGCAAGAAACTAGTGCTAGAGAAGTGTAGGGCATCCAGATCCCATAGAAGAAGGGATGAGCATGGGAATGACAGGAAATCAAGGAGCATGAGAAGGTGTCATCATTCCCTAGGGTAATATACTAGGAGAGTTCATTCAAGTTCAAGGCCAAGAAGCAATCCAAGTGTGTCTCTTGTCAAGAGACAGAGGAGAAGGCTTGAGGAAGACATCTTGCAAGGTGAACTCGGGAAAATCAAGACACAAAATTTCAATGGTGAGCATAGGAAGGGAGAAGAGCTTTAGGCCTAGATGTTGGAAATGAAGAAATATTTCCAACTGCATCATTATCCCTCTAGGGTAGAAACAATAATTGTAACCTACCACTTGCAAGGAAAGTCAACCATGTGGTGGGATCAACTTTAGCATGAAAAACACCTTGATGAGAGGAAGGTCTCATGGAGGAGGTTCAAAGGATATTTCCAAGAGAAATGTGTGTCTGGACATTACTATGAAAGAAAGATGGAAGAGTTATTTGAACTCAAGTTGGGAAGCATGACAATGGATGAGTATGAGAAGATGGTGTTTTAAATAATGAAATATGTGAACTTCATAAAGGATGAGAAGGTCAAAATACAAAGGTTTATGAGTGGGTTACCCTCTTTCTACAGTGACAAGATACAATATGATAACCCTTGAAATTTTAAGGAGACCATAAGGAGATAAAAGCATCTTTATGAGAAAAGCAGAGGGAGGTCAGTCTTTCAAAAATATTGCAATGACAAGATGAAGAGTAAAAAGGATCAAAGGCAGAAAGGTTTTAATCCACCCTTTTTCAAGAACAACTCACAAGCAAATTAGCAAGGATGGTCAACCCAAAATGAGAACAAGACATCATATTCATTTAAGAAAAGGCTAAGGAAGCAGTATTTACAATGTTGGGGGTGTGAGGGAAATCACTCATATAGAGATTGTCCTCACAAAGGTGAAAGAATGAGGATTTTCCACAACATTCAGGAGGTTGAAACGGTTGAATACATGGGAGGAAGCATGTCAATCATTTATGTTGCCTTGGAAAATAAGCAAGCAAGGTATCAATCCCTCGTGATTAAAGTGGAAGGTAATATTGATAACCATCTCATAGCAGTTTTAATTGATTATGGAGCTAGACATAGTTACATAAACTCTAACATTTTTGAAATATTTCACTTGCAAAGGAGTAAGCATAAGAAGTTTTGGTTAGTTCAGTTAGTGATCTGAAATCGGTGCTTAGCAATTTGCACTATGACTTCAATTTTATCAAGACTTTTTCTGACGATGCATGTGAATATACAAGCGACAAAAAACTTAAATAGTGAATAGAAATAGCAGATAACACAAAGAAGAAAACTATCAATAGATTGAACACGAGAAGTTGATAATGGAATTCAACAAAATTCGCCTGCGTCTCCGGGCCTTTGTCTTCAGTGAGGGAGGCTTCTCTATTCAAAATTCAATGCTTAAAATCTGCATCAAAATTACATCATATAGGTCTTTGACTGACTCAGTTGTATTCTTCTATATCTTAGGAACCCGATGCAACAGACGTCACTGAAAAAGGTGGAGTATAACTCCAACAAAATGTCTCCAAAGCTCAGCTACTCTTCACTGCACAAGACAACTTGACCTTTGCAAATACTTCTTCAATTTTCTCCAAGCTACTTTTTGCCTCCTAAAACTTCACAATGGCTTGGTTTATATAACCATGAGGTAGAGGGCTCAAATACCAACAACCTACCTCTTGTGACACTCAATTTGGGCCAATATCCACCAAGATATGGCCAAAAAACCATAAAATCAACATAAAATCATGAATAAAACCCAATAATAAGGTGGAAACCCACATTGGGAACAAATGCATGCTAGCCCCTTCTTTTTCGGTCCCTTAGTCGCGTGGAGTGCCATGTGGCTGAGCATTGGCACCTTATCCTCTTCCTGGCCCCTGGTCTAGGGCCTATGGTCACGTGGGTAGCCCCCCGCCGACCGGGGCTTATCCTAAACTCTGCGCCAAACTGCACTTTAATATAATATTGTGCCATATCACAAACAAGTCCCACTTGTAGCATGGTTGGTTAACTCTTATTTGTTAATTCATTGCCCAGCCCGAAGGTCGAAGGTTCGATTCCCCCGGAGGTGGAACAAACGTTTACCCAACCGTCTTGGCCAAATTCAGGGTGCCATGTGGCACCCAATGATTGGGCCATGTGTCATCATGTGAATGGGTCGTACTGTCCAGTCATCAACCCAGTCACCTATTGTTAAGGTCCTAACCCGCACATAGGTAGATCAATGTATTCGAATGTAATAAAGATCAATATTAATAAGGCATTTCAATAAAATAGAATAAGGCGGATGTAAGAAGACCTAATAGAAGCTTCCGCTTCTAGAAGGATCTTCCTCTAGATGCTTCTCTTAATAGACATATTTAGTATAAATAAGGGTCGAGGGTATGAA
>SNQJ01S0001658.1:324163-342960 GCA_010110895.2 Picea sitchensis | reverse complement strand
TTTCAATAAAATAGAATAAGGCGGATGTAAGAAGACCTAATAGAAGCTTCCGCTTCTAGAAGGGTCTTCCTCTAGATGCTTCTCTTAATAGGCATATTTAGTATAAATAAGGGTCGAGGGTATGAAAACCCTAGCTTGGAGATTATTGTAACAGAGCACTGCTCGATTGGAGGTTGCCCCCTCAAAGAGGCCTGTGAACATTGCTTTATGAATCAAAGTGTTATTTCTATTGTTGTTCTTATATCATTTATGTGTTATTGTGAAGATTATGCTGGATATTTTACTGTTATTCTTCCATTTCTAGCATTTTATTTTTGTTCTGCATATTTTATATATCTGGTATCTTGCACCTATACAGTCATTTGCCCAGTCATCACTACCACATCACCATCATACCTTCCACATCATCGTTGTACCTTCCATGTCATCTCCATACCTTCCATGTGTCATCGTCGTACCTTCCACGTGTCATGCTGCTAATGGTGCCACGTCACGTACGAACTGCCATGTTCCATGCTACCAATGGTGCCACATCACGTATGGACTACCATGTGTCATGCTGCCAATGGTTCCACATCACGTACAGACTACCACCTGTCATGCTACCAATGGTGCCATGTCACGTAAGGACTACCACGTTTCATGGTGTCAATGGTGCCACGTCACGTATAGACTGCCACATGTCATGTTCGTACAGTGTCATGTGTCCAATTTTTATTGGTCCAAATCAGCCCCTAAAAATGTCGAAAATGACTACCATGTGGCACGTCCTGGTGTTGCCATGTGTCCTATTGATGTCAGCAGTACGAACTATTGACTTTGACTTTTTGCTAGTTTGACCTGAACTTCAGATCGCGATAACTTCGTCATACGGAGTCCATTTTCAAAAAAATATATATGGTTGGAATCAGCGTGACGATACGGACGCAATGGAGTTGGTTTCATTTGATTACGAGAACTTTTATTTTTATGCCTTCCTGGATCCATTTTGGATCACGCCTCCCCACAAAGACCTTTTGGTCCTCCAAAAGGGTATTACATCAATTGACTACATCATTACATCAATCGAATAACAACAAACAGCCTAGACTCAACAAAACATTAACTAGACCCAATAAGTGATTTCATAAATCAAATCACTTTTATTACATCAATGAGACTGACACTGACTTAATGAAATATTTACATATGGGGCATAAAATCTGCCCAGTTCTAAGTGGATGACCCATATCCTTCCAATGGAGTTCCGCGGTCGTTCCTCTACTCTTTTGCAATGTCCTTGTTCTTCTCTTCAGCAGCATCCTTCTTCTTCTCTTCTTCGGCATCCTTCTTCTGCTCTAGCCCTTCAGGCTTTGTGGAGCGTCTCAACTCTGGATGCAACTTCCAACAACTATCTTCACAATGTCCATTCCTTTGACAATGTAAAAAATAATTTCATGCTCGAATGAATTTGATGAAGCCTTGCCCTGACTGAGATGAATCCCCATTGGATTTCTCTAACTCTTGTCTTAGTTGCGTTGAATTTGCACACGGATTCTTCTTGACCTGCAGTGTTGCATTATCTAGTCTTGGCATACTCCTTGTCGCCATGATCTTTTTTCTGCATACATTTTGCTTCCAGCATATTGCAACACAATGGTTATGACTGCCACAAAATGTGCATGGATTGTTCTTCTGATAAGTTCCATGACCCTAGCATGTTCGTCATTAAAGGTGGGTGAAGGAGATTTATACCTTTCAACTTTTTTACCTTTCTTTCGCGACTCACTATTCACGTCACTGCTGGCTCGAGTTGCTTGTTTGCCTTGACGAGTTCAAAACCATACCAGTGTCAGCTCTAGATGTTGCTCCCAACAATGGTCAGCATCGTGTCTGAACTTTCGATAATGTGTACAACAAACCACTAGATTGTTGTCATCAGTAGATTCTCCTGCGTAACCCAATCCTTCATGGAGTGGTTGTTCTTGCACCTCAATAGGCTCAACTCTACCTTGGCCATGATTTCCAAGACCTTGTCCTTTCCTATATCCAAACTTGAATATAATTTTCATACCAATTCCTTTGGTATGTTTTTCAAATGCAGCAATATCCCAATTGTCTGAATCCACTTCCTGATCAGCTACAGGAGAAGTTGGAGTATAATGAGTACTTTTTGTTGGCGAGAAAAATGTGCCAATGGCCTCTCCTACCAACTACTCCTCAACCGGAGTAGCAGGAGTATACGAATCCTCCTCATCAAATTGCCTACAAAATGGATGAATTCCATCATCCTTGAAAGGACTCAGGCTTCTAACAGAAGGAATTCTTCCAACTGGCCTTTCTTCTGTTGCCAACATCATTGTTCGCAACCTTTCCCTGTCTTCCTCAAGGATTTTCACCAATCTTCGCATCGCAACATTTTCGCGCTGAATATGTTAGTTGATCTCCTCGAGTTCTTGGAGTCTTTCTCTCTTCAATATTTTCCCCATGCTTATTCACAATTCCTGCAATAGTCAACCTGCTCTGATACCACTTGATCTAAAATCGGTGCTTAGCAATTTGCAGTATGACTTCAATTTTATCAAGACCTTTTATGACGATGCATGTGAATATATAAGCGACAAAAAACTTAAATAGTGAAGAGAAATATCATATAACACAAAAAAGCAAGCCATCAACAGATTGAATACCAGAAGTTGATAACGGAGTTCGGAAAAATCCACCTACGTCTCTGGGCCTTTGTCTTCAGTGAGGGAGGCTTCTCTATTCAAAATTCAATGCTTAAAATATGCATCAAAATTACATCATATAGGTATCTGACCGACTCAGTTGTATTCGTATCTATCTCAGGAACCTGACGCAACAGACGGCACTGAAAAAGGTGGAGTAGAACTCCCGAAAAATGCCTCCAAATCTCGGCTACTCTTCATTGCACAAGACAACTTGACCTTTGCAAATACTTCTTCAATTTTCTCCAAGATACTTGTTGCCTCCTAAAACTTCACAATGGCTTGGTATATATAGCCATGAGGTAGAGGGATCAAATCCCAACAACCCACCTCTTGTGGCACTCAATTTGGGCCAATATCCACCAGGATATGGCCAAAAAACCATAAAATCATAAATAAAACCGAGTAATAAGGTGGAAAACCCACAATGGGAAAAATGCATTCTAGCCCCTTCTTTTTCGGGACCTTAGTCGCGTGGAGCACCATGTGGCTGAGCACTGACACCTTATCCTTTGCCTAGCCCCTGGTCTAGCGCTTATGGTCACGTGGGTAGCTCCCCGCCGACCGGGGCTTATCCAAAACTATGCACCAAACTGCACTTTAAAATAATATTGCGCCATACCACAATCAAGTCCAACTTGTAGCATGATCGGTTAACCCTTGTTTGTTAAGGCGTTTCCCATCCTGGAGGTCGTGAGTTCGATTCCCCTGGAGGCGGAACAAACTTTTACCCAGCCGTCTTTGGCCAAATTCAGGGTGCCACGTGGCACCCTGTGATTGGGCCATGTGTCACCCTGTGAATGGGCCATATTGTCTAATCATCAACCTAGTCACCTACATAGTCAATTGCCCAGTCATCACTGCAACATCACCACTGTAATTGCCACATCATCATCGTAACTACCATGTAATTGTCGTACATACTACGTCATCATCGTACCTACTACATGTCATTGTCATACCTGCCACATGTCATGCTACCAATGGTGCCACGTCATATACAAATTGCCACATGTCATGTTGCCAATGGTGCCACATCACGTACGAACTGCCACGTGTCATGTTGTCAATGGTGTCACGTAACGTACGGACTGCCACGTGTCATGCTGCCAATAGTTCTGCGTCACGTACGGACTGCCACGTCTCATGCTTCCAATGGTGCCACATCACATACAGACTGCCACATGTCATGATGCCACTGGTCCCATGTCACGTACGAATTTCCACGTGTCATGTTTCCAATGGTGCCACGTCACATACGAACTGTCGTGTGTCATGTTGCCAATGGTGCCATGTCATGTATGGACTGCCACATGTCATGCTGCCAATGGTACCATGTCATGTACGGACTACCACGTGTCATGCTGCCAATGGTGCCATGTCACGTACAAACTACCATGTGTCATGCTTCCAATGGTGCCACATCACGTACGGACTACCATGTGTCATGTTCGTACAGTGCCGCGTGTCCAATTTTTATTGGTCCAAATCAACCTCTAAAAATGTCAAAAATGACTGCCACGTGGCATGTCCTAGTGCTACCACGTGTCCTTTTGATGTCATCTACCACCTGTCCTACTGACGTTAGCAGTATGGACTATTGACTTTGACTTTGACTTTTTACCAGTTTGACCTGAACTTCATATCGCGATAACTTCGTCATACGGAGTCTATTTTCGGAAGAAAAAAAAATATATGGACGGAATCAATGCGACGAGACAGACACAATGGCGCTAGTTTCATCTGATTCCAAGAACTTTATGTTTAGGCCTTCCTGGATCGATTTTCGATCAGTTAGCCACAAGGGCTAAGAGAAATATCAATGAGTTTGTTAATTGTTTTCCAATAGACATTAATGGACTCGGCACCAAGGTAGATGTAAACATCGTACCATTGGATTCATATGATTGCCTAAATGGCATGGATTGGTTGGAGAAACACCATGTTGTCCTAGACAGTTAAAACAAGACAATAACTTGTCTTTATGAGGGAGGGAAGCAGGGAAAGATTCAAGACATTCTGAGAGTTGTGGCTATTAGAGAAATTTTAGTTATGCAGTTGAAAAAGAGTTTTAGGAACGGATGCCAAATTTTTATAGCCCATATGAAGAGGAAGCCAAAGATGAAGTGGAAAATATTGAAAACCATCTAGTCTAAAAATATTTTGAATATGTTTTTGGGGAAATCCTAAGATTGTCACCAAAGAGAGACATTGATTTCTCTATTTATTTGGTACCAGGAGCTACCCCAGTGTCCAAGAAACCTTACAGAATAGGCACACCATAATTAAAAGAGTTGTAGATGCAGCTTGAAGAGTTGTTAAAGAAGGGTTATATACACCCAAGTGTGTCACCTTCGGGAGCCCCAATTCGTTTTTTTAAGAATAAAGATGGAACCTTAAGGTTGTGTATAGATTTCATACAGCTAAATAAGGTCACAATAAAGAAAAAATATAATTTTCCAAGGATTGATGATCTTTTTTATCAACTGAAATGTGTAAGAATCATTTCCAAAATTGATTTGAGATTAGGTTATCATTAAGTGAGGATAAAAGAAAAAGAAATCAGTAAGACAATGTTCAAAACAAGATATGGGCTTTATGAATTCACAATAGTGACATTTGCGCTATCAAATTCCCCAAAATTTTTCATGTGCCTAATGAATGGAGTGTTCAGGGAGAACCTCGACAAGTTTTTTATTTTTTTCTTAGAGGATATTCTCATTTACTCAAAAACATAAGAGGAGCATGAGCAACATTTGAGAATGGTGCTATAAGTTTGGAGAGAGCATAAATTGTATGCCAAACTAAGTGCATCTTTTATCAAAAGGAGATTCACTACTTGGGGCATGTTATTTCAGCAGATGGTATAGCAGTTGATCCCGAGAAGATAGAGGCCATTAAAGGATTGCCAACACCAAGAAATGTGATAGAGGTCATATCATTTATGGGTATTTTTGTTTATTATCAAAGATTCATAAAGGGATTTCAAAGATTGCAAGCCCAATCACTTCTTTTCAAAATAAGGGAGTGAAGTTTGAATGGGCTCCCAAATGTGAAGAAATTTTTTAGCAATTGAAGGATATTTTAACAAGTGCACCAATCTTAAAGGTTACATATCCATATGAAACTTTTGTAGTGTGCATTGATGCATGCAAGGAAGGGCTCGGTGGATTCCTCGGTCAAAAGGATCATGCGGTATGCTATGAGTCCCAGAAATTAAAGGAGCGTGAGAGTAATTATGCTACACATGACTTGGAACTAGCATCCATTATACATGCATTAAAAATATGGAGACATTACCTTATGGGGACAATATTTGAGTTAAAAACATATCATTGTGGTCTGAAGCATTTGTCTAGACAGTCAACATTAAATGCCAGGAAAACTAGATGGATGGAATTTTTGAGTGAATATTGTTATCGAACAAATCGGTAAGTGCAGACACAAACTAATCTCCCTAACTTCAACAGGAAGCTAGAACAAAACATTGCAGAATATAAACTTCACCTTAGACTTCATTGTCATATAAACTAGTTTAGAGAGGGATAAGTGACATACCTTTTAAATGATGTTTGATCCTCGCTAGTGTCGTCCTTGTCGCTCCATATTTGAATTTGCGGGATGGTGAACCTGTTTAAGAAGCACAAACCAACAAAGAGAGAGAACAAATATATATATATATTCCAATTAATTCTATGTATAAGATCAAGGAGTTATACAATAAAATTAAAGACACTTTTATAGGGAAGAAATTTATTGTTTCATTGTATTAAAGGAAGGTGGAGAATACAACCCATGCCTTGATGTTTCAAGGTCCCTTCCAATGGGTCTTTGCTCCAACACACACACCTTTTATCCAATTCCTTTGATGAAGAAGATCCACAATCTGACTTAGAGAGCTAAAGAAAAGCTATCTCAAGTATAATCTATAGCAGAATTATTCATGCATAAAAAAACCTTAGCCTTTTCCATAAGAGATCCTTCTTTAAATAGGGTGAAAGAGGGATGGATGAGGAGATTAGGATGATCCCACTAGTAAATCAGATAAGCGATTAAGATCCAAACTGATCAGAGGCCACCTCATCTTCTAGAATATTTCCTTCTAGAACTTTCACGAATTTCACTTTTCCTCTTTTTTAAGCATCCTCGCACCCTATGCACAAGCAGTGTGCGACGAATTCGCAACCCAGTTTGGCACAACATGCAATGATCAAGCATCGTCACACCCCAAGCATAGATCAGGGTGTGATGATCTCCTTTCACATAGTTTTTAAGGAAGAAAAGCTAATCCACTTTTCTCATGGAGAAAGTCTCTTTTAGTGTTTTCAGGGAACATGGAAGTGAGTCATGCACATATCGTCAGTTGATCACTGGGGTGACAAAAACAATGTGTAACATAATTCCCCCCAAAGTATGAAGTTGGAACCAGTGACAGCTAAAATACTTTGTAGAATGTGTGTGTCGAAAACAATGAGCGCATCGGTTGGGAACCTGCAAACAATCAAGCATCTGCATAATAATATACCATCTTCTGAGGTAGTCATTCCCATACTAAAACTACAAGTGACTCTAATCATAAGTGTCAATTGATTCATGGCCACTAAAAATACACTGTGGATCCATGTCATCATGATTCATCATAGCCACGAAAAATACACTATGGATCTATGCTCTTAAAGAATTCAAATTTAGAGATAGCCACGAGACATACACAGTGGATCTATGTGTTAGTACAAACTCATGAATACTCTGTCGCAACCCGGACTGATATGGTGAGATCCAGGGTCTTCATTTCCATCGTCCCTAAGTATGAATCTAGACATGTGATTACAGGTGTCGAAGTCGAACATGGTAGAAACCACTTGATTACCGGTCATTAATGAAAATCATTAACAAGTGCGAGGGAAATCACCATTGATGTCAATGACTCCCAAGGTACTCTAGTATAATCCAATGAATGTGAATGAATGAGTTGAAATCAAACACTCGATGGAATCTTTCAATCAAGGGCCAATATTGGGAACCCACTGTTGAAAGCGAAGATACCTACCATTGAGGCATGCAAGCTCCAAGGTACCAAGTCATTTCTAAGTCTTGTTCTCGGATAATGAGTTGAAGTCGACAGGAAAAGACTCGGCATAGGAGGGCCTTAATGTATCCCCCATCAATTACACAAAATATGAAACATATTTGAAGTAGATCAGAGTATGAAGTGATTCGGAACTGACTCAGGGAAGGTCGACATGGTAGAAAATTTAGAACTACAGATGGTCGACTCGATATAAGGCTTGTTTACGTTGGACTTCTCTTGAACATATGAACGATATGAAAATTGTCTTGGCAGCATTGACTCAAGGAGGAGCCAACATATGAATTTGCAGATGGTCAAACGAGAGACAAATGGATTTCCCAACCCGGACACAGTGATGAAGGGGGGTGTCATGTTCAAGAGTGACTTTACTACCACTAACACAAATACAGATACACATTTCTTTCCCAATTTCCCCCACCATTGTTGGCAAGTACCTCTTTATTTTTACACAAGCATGAGGAGGATATCATATGCTTGTAATGTAAGCTCATCCTTTGGATGAGTCCCTTGGAGTATTTTTTATGAAACTTAGGAAGGAGTGGTTCAGTCCCATATGGGCCTTTCAATGTTTGTTTTACGAGTCCAAAGAAAGAAAACTCGGGGGTTTTCATGTTTAGAGAGTATGAAAAACACTTAAAGAAAACTCCAAAATGTCTTTTTTCATAATTTAGTCTAACAAAACCGAAAAAGAGATAATCTACCACTCATTAGACGTTTTCTTCAAATAATTTTACGAGCATGAAAAGAATAAGGTCGCTCGGCTATCTTTTCGTATTTAGGGAGATTGAAAAGAACTTAAAGGACACTCCGTAGGGTTCATTTTTTGTATTACCAATGCGAGTTTGAAAAAGCGATAAAAGGTTACTCGATTACATTCTCATGGTTTCACGAGCGTGAGAAAGAATTAATACTGTGCTTGGAGTTTTCCCTAAAAAACCCTAAAAGTATATGTACATAAGAAGGACACACAAAAATGACCAAAATGGAGGATCCATGTCAAATGTCTCGTCTTTAGACCTTCTAATCTGTAATAGAAAACACTTTGCAAAGTTCATTAGACTTAAGGCATAGGTAAAATATTCAAAAAATAATTTAATTTGCAATAAAAAATGGTAAAAAGTAATAAAATAGGTCAAAATAACCCATTTACCATTTCATTTTGCAATTTCACCCAAATAGTGCCCAAAACCCTCATTTTCTCCCAAATTTCAAGCGTCGATTCTGGAGCACCTAGTGGACCATTTCGTGAACCGCTTTTGTCAAAAAGGTAATCTCTTGCCCCTTTCTCTTTTCATGGTTTAAATTTTCATTTTAAGTGGTTTATTTTTAAGTTAAGGTCAATTTTTTGGGATTCCTTGCGCTTTGAGATCGTCATAGGCTCACGCTATCGGGAACTGCGACGATCCCAAATCATCATAGGGGACACATAGTCAGGCTGCGATGACGTTTCTCTGTGTAAAAGCAAGCCCTTGCGACGACCGCAACTCAGTTTTTGAAAAAAGAAAATGAGTTAAGAAAAATTCCAAGTTTTAATTTTTAATGAATCTAATAATCCTTTATTGTTGCTTGGAAGGTTTTCCTCAGTCAAAATGCTCGAGTGGAGGGAATGTGAGCACGAGGAAGAAGAATACTTTGTCAGAATGACCCAGGCACTGTCATGGCACTGTGTTTTACTCAAATTCTTCAAGGTTCAGGGCATGAGAGCCCAACTGAGGCTATTAGAGTATCTAGTCCATATGTGGGATGTCAATGAACAAGTCTTTCATGTGGGTGTGCATACACACACCTTGGAGATAGTTGACATTTAATTTCTAACGGGTTTATCTCGTCAAGGCTCTCGGGTATCACTCTCGGGAAGCAGGGGTGGAGGAGAACCCATGGACTATTATGTTGCACACCACTGCATGCCAGGTACAGAAAAGCATAGTGGCAAGGTTTCCATTAGGGATGTTCGATATTTTCCATTGAGAACCATCCTCTATACTATAGCCCGAATGGTAGGGAGTGTGGCTCCCCACATGTCTTTGCAAAGCCACTTTTAGTATGTTATAGAGTGTATGGAGCCACGGTTCTTCAATTGGTGCGAGGGTCTCTTGAAGACCATGAAAAAGCGACTGACAAAGTGTCGGAATGGTCGGTTGTAACAGTTTGGTTATGGATCCATTTTAGTATCCTTCTTCCTGGAGAGGGTCCATGTCTTACGTCTACATTTGGAGTGGGGCATACCCACTCCAAAAGATCCACGGATAAAAAGATGGGTGGATTTGATGGCTCTCATGGTGGTGTGACTATCATCAAATATGACGAAGCTTTCTTCCAGTGGTTGAGAGATCAACTAATCATGGTGGAGGATTATGCTTACGTCAGGACAGACTTTTGTGGGGATCTTGACTTAGCTCTACCTAAGGGATTTCAATGGGGAGACATAGGTAAGAAGAAATGTTTCATTATATGATTTTTTTGGTATTTTAATTATAAAATGTTTTTTTCATTTATTCAAGACTAATCAAGTGCTCTCAATAATGCATATGTGGCACCTTATCGTCCTCCAGGATCATATCCCATTCATAGGAGAGGAGAGATAGGTGTTGTAGTGGGTCGAGGAGTAGTTATTGAAGATCTCGAGGAGATCGAACAGAACCTATAGGGATTAACCATGAACATCCCTGATATCACGGTGGATGAACTACCTCGGCACTACCAACACCATATAGTTGGCGTATCAGCATCGATCGGTCGACTGCTCCATAGAGTGGCACGGGAAGTCGTTTGTTACAACAAGTAGCATCCATGATGTTTATGTGTATGAAGCTATGAGCTTCACTATTTTGACATTTTGGTCTTAGGAAAAACACTTTTTGTAACTTTTGACGTATTAATATAAATTTCCTACCGGCTTACTTGTCTTTTTTTTTAAATGTGTGTTTGGATTTATAAATGGCGCAAATGTTTGTCTAACACATAATTAGCTAATGCAATTGTCAATGTGTTTAGACATATAGGAATATGTTGATACTCAATATAATCAAAATATATTTCCAAGAGGCGAATTCTTAAGTATACCCATAACAATGTAGGACTTCGGATGGAATAAACGTTACTCAATTGCATCACTACTAACTATGAATCAAATCATACAATAATATTGTGGATGCCAAATGAAATGGCGTCAGTTATTAACTCGATAATTGCACTGTATTCCGCGATATTATTAGCTGCACGACCAAGGAAAACACCATGTAGACTGATCAACTCGTCTGTAGGTGCATAGATTTCCCATGCAGCAGACGCTAGGTTCTGATTACTGCGACTAGCACCATCAACAAAGCTAATATAGGGTAGATAAAACACCGACATCTCGAAACCAAGAACAATGCAAGGTAATAAGCTAAAGGTGGAACAAAAACGAAAAAATCACACTAGAGTATGATACACTAAAAATACAAAGCACTCATGCAAAAATAGTTTAAGCATAGTACTTCTTCAAGTAAATCCCATTTATGGGTTCACTCAAAGGAATTCCATCATAATCTACCAGCTCATAATCCCCTTTCTCCAACACTTGTTTCATGATATAAGGGCCACACCACATGGACTCGAATTTACTGGCCCCAAATAAGTCACGATCATGTTTGTAAACGATAACTAAATAACCCTCAGAAAAAACATGTGGTTTGACATGCTTGTCGTATTGATCTTTGACACATTTCTTTTGAATTTCAATGACTAAGGCAGCATCACGTTGAGTCTTGTCTAATTGCATCAAATACAAGAGACGTTCCTCTTTAGATGAGGTGTTAGGGAGAAGTTCGACAGCTAGTTTCAAAGATGGGATTTCACATTCAATCGACAGAATAGCTTCAATACCATATACCAACTGGAAAGGTGTGAACCCTATGGAAGATTTAATGGATTTCCAATCCCATCATGTCGATAAGATCATCATGTGTCATCTTGACTTGTGAATTCCTACCATCCATCGAAGCATAGTAGTGAGAACTTTGTTGATTTCTTCAACCTAGCCATTGGCATGTGGATAGTAAGGTGTTGAGTTTTCATGTCGAAGACCCAACTTCTCGATAAGTTCAGACATCATGAAATTGTGAAAATGACTACCATGGTCAGTGACGATGGCTTGAGGGACACCAAATCTAGTAACGATATGATTGAATATGAATGATGTTGCAGTTTTCCCGGTATTATCAAATGTAGGCATCGCCTCAGCCCATTTAGTGAAATAATACATGGCTACGATAATGTATCCATGACCCTCATCCCAGTGAGGGTTACATGTCATGAAGTCAATGCCCCATTTAGCGAATGGACCAACGAAAACTAAAGGGTAAAGAGGAGAAGGATGTGATCGTATCTTATTGTAATACGGTTGACAAGCGTGGAATTTTTGAACGGTAGTTATGCAATCCTTAAACAACGAAGGCCAGAAGTAACCAGCTCGTAAGATCTTTTGGGAAGTGGCATACCCAGACATATGACCACCATAGGCTCTGGAATGACAGTCATTTAAATCTTTTTCAGCTTCATCATAGGTTAGACAACGTCGAAATATGGAATCAATACCACGATGGTAAATGGAATCACCAAGGATGATGTATTGACGGGCTTGATACCGAATATGACGATGATATACACTAGAAAGATCGGGATGAAAATTTTGAGTTTGGAGATAAATGATTATGTCTCCATACCATATGTCGTCAGAACTGATCACAAAGAGAGACTCATCAGGAAAGGAATCATCTGCCACAATTTATATCTCAGTAGAGAGAATGTCACATATCAACTCGACAAAACCAAAGATTTCTTTGATTTGGCTCACTCAAAATCCAAATCAAACTTCTCGAGAATCATTATCCATTTGGAGTATTTTCCCCCCAGCAATTGTCGAGTAAGGATGTGTTGCATAGGGTTGCAATCAGAAATGACTGTGGTTTTGCACAATAAGATGTAATGACGAAAATGTTGTACATCTTGAACAACTGCCAAGGCCAGCTTCTCCACATGCATATATTTGGTTTCGATGGTCGTGAGAGTCCGACTCAAATAGTAGATAACATGTGAATCATGTGAATCATCCTCTTGGACTAGAACCATAGCTATGGTAGATTCTGAAGCAGCTAAGTATAAGAAATAATCTCGACTATAATCAGAAGGAAATAAGAGTGGTGTACAGGTTAAGGCAAGTTTCAAAGCTTCAAAGGCTTTGTTGACAGTGTCGTCCCATACAAAATCATGACCCTTCTTAAGAAGTCGAGTAAAACCTTTCATTAATTCAGCATAATTGGGGATGAATCGACGTAAAAATTTTCTCTTCCCTTGCAAACTTTGGAGCCGGTGTAATGTAGAAGGAGGAGGAAAATTGAGAATAGCTTCAACCTTCAGAGGGTCCACCCTAATCCCATGTGTAGAAACGATAAAACCAAGAATTCATCCAGACTCCACACAAAAAATGCATTTATGTGGATTCAATCATATGCGACAATAGCAACAGCATAGGAAAATGGCTCGTAAGTGTGTCGAGTGATCTTGGCGACGCATGGAATGCGTCGGTAAATCATCTAGGTAAGGTTGTACAATGTGCTTAATATCATGAAAATCGTAAGACATAGCGCGTTGAAAGGTTGCACCAACATTCTTGAGACCAAAGGGAGTTTCTGGTATGCGAAGGTTCCCCAAGGGAAAATAAAAGCAGTCTTATGTTGATCCGCGGGTAAAATATTGATTTTATTATAGACGGAGAAACCATCCATCAAAGAGAAGATTTCACTCCCGGCACAATCATCAACGATCTGATCAACGAAAGGGATTGGATAATTATCTTTGGGACAGGCCTTGTTGATATCCCTATAATCTACACAAACATGGATTGTGCCTTGTTTCTTCATAACTAGAACTAGATTGGACACCCAATCAGTCAAAGCCACAGGATAGACAAAACCGGCTTTAAGAAGTTTTTCAACTTTGAGTTTAATAGCAACAGCTTTGCATGGATGTACTAGGCAAAGTCTTTGTCGAATGGGTTTAGCATCCGGGTAAGTCTTAGTTTCATGTACAACAATATCTGGATCAATTCCAGACATCTCTTCGTAACTCTACGTAAAAACGTCACGGGATTCTTGGAAAAGGGCCTTGTAAATTTGGATCTCATCAGCAAAACATGAGGCACCAATATGAAAATTTTCCACGATTATGGGTTTAATCGAAATATATAGAGGGATGGTGGGTGAAATATTACCCAAGTTCCCTTCATACAAAACATCATGTGTTGGTTCAGGAACAGGGGAAATAGTATAGACAGTAGACAGATTCGAAATCCGTTGGTAACTCTCTATGGTCTCGGGATCCAGGAAGAGAATAGAACGATGATTCCCATCGTCCCATGGGGTATATTCCATAGAAATAACTCTCATTATCATCTCATCAGTGTGAAATATCACATGAAATGGATCCGAAGACCTATCTAAGAGAGAACGAGGAGAAGGATTTGTCGATTGAATAGCTTGATAAGCTAATTATACCGGACTTAAAGGCATTTGGTCGCCATAACGAAGACAGTTTTCAAAGATAGGTATTATCCAAGGGTCATAAGACTCAAGGATTTCATCAACAGTCATCCATATCATGTTAATCGAAGTGAAAAAAGGAGGAGGAATATCGGGTGGTGGAATGGGGAAAGTACCCATTAACGATGAATCCTTTAGAAGACCCACATCGACATTCTCATAACTGAGAGGTGTTTTCGCAATGAAAGGTACATTACTAGTACATGAATCATAATTAAAGAAGGCGAGTTGATCAACAGTAACAACTTTTCCTTGGTGAGGGAAACATATCACATGGAAAAGAGTAGAAACAACTACATGCATAGAATCAGTCCAACTACGGCCAAGTAGAAGGTTGTAATCGAGAGGTGCATCAAACACATCAACCTCAACAGTAACTGCTTTGCCTTCTAACGTAATAGATAGCGAAGGAAGAACACCATAAGGTTTAAACCCTATACCATTAAAATCTTTTAGAGTATTGTGTGACTCGGTAAGGGCAAGAGAGCTAATGGATTTCCAACAAGTGACGGACATGACGCAAGTCGAGGCTCCTTCATCAATAATGGTTCGACAAATATTTTTATTTTCCACAATGACTTGTATTTGAAACGCTAATTTAGGAGGAATCCTTGGAATGTGATCTTCCAAGTCAAATATTATCAAGTTTGTATCAGTAGGATCAATTCCACCAATAGACTTTAATAGTGCATTATGTTGCATAGGACAACTTTGAAGGACTTCGAGAGCCAACATCGCAGAAGGTGCCTTTGCAATATCTTCTACAATACTGTGTTTTTGAGTGGCACATGCATGAGGATTAAATGACGACTTACGAACAATTCCCTTAGGAGGAGGGTGAAGAACTGTATCCAAACTTGGTCGTTCGATATGAAGACGACCATTGGGAGGTGAAGTCGATGGAAGAGGTTGAACCAATGGAGGTGGTGAATCATCAACTTTCTCTTTCGAAGGAGAATAATATTTGGCTCGAGTAGTGACTACAACTTCGTTCTTATTGGAGTCACCAGTACACATAAGTACATAAGATGTGGAAGAGGGAGAAGGTTGGTCATGAATAACCAATTGGGCCTTTTTTTGAGAAGGAAAGGGTTGTGACAAAATGGTGGGTGTAGGAGGTGTCTCGGTCCCTTGCAGGAACTTAGTAACCTCGGCACGTCGTGGATAATCTTTCGTATAATGATCCTCACCACAGATAAGACAAGGATAATGAGGTTTTCATTTTTCTTTATCATCAGCAGGCTAACTTTTGGGTTTATCATATCGTTGATTATTATTTTTATCCTATGTGTTCTTACCCTTCCCTTTCTTTTTATTTTGATTTTTACCGGTGGGTGTAGATAGAATTATATTAACCTCAGAGGTTTTACCGTGAGAAGGTGTCGGAGGAGGGGTATTTTGTAAATTAGCAGTAGTATATTTGTGATTGGAATGATTGGCATGGTTAGACTAAGTCTCTGCGTGAAAAGTGTCAATCACACTATCAGCAATGTGAGAAGCTACTGGAGGTGTTGGGGTTGGATTTGTGGATGGACGAGGAGCATCACGGATCAAGTCATATAGAGTGCTCGTTTGTGAATAAACGAGATCCAAGTATTGAGCACGACTAATCGCCTTATCTTAAATGATGACACCACCCATGGCGACATCACGATTTACGGGACCAATGAGTGACTTGGTAAACCACTCGGCCAAAAATTGATCAGGAAGGGGAACTTTGATTAAGCGTCTTCTCCTCCTCCACTCGTGGATGTGATCGGAAATATGAGTAGATGAGGATTGTTTAAATGAACTCAAAATTTCGGTTCATGCCTCATATCATATCGGTAACTGGTAATGCATTAAGAAATCCATATCTAAGGTGTTGAAATCATTGAAGAATCCTCGTGGAAATTCGATATACCATTTGGTTGACGAACCCGTAAGAGTTCGTTGGAAAAGATGTAATCTAATGGAGTCATCCATCAAGGATTTGGATGAACACCAGAGATGAAATGTCATGACATGATTATTTGGTTCTTCTCCTGATCAACCGTCAAACTTAGGAAAATCTGATGGTAACTTGGCAAGTATGACTGGCCAATAAGGAGAATGCAATATAAGATCATTCAAAATCCTAGATAAATCTGGTAAATCCAAAGTAGCAAGAAACGAAAATTGTCGGTTCACTTGAGGAAAGTGGTAATTTTGAGGAGGTAATCTCGTAGGTATACCAGTAGGACCATAAGTAGTCTGTAGATAGTTAGAGGGTCCTGTCAAATTCGGTGGTGGAGGGTTTTGAGTCAAATAGCCAACATGAGTTGGTTGATTGGGTAAGATTCCTTGGAAATGAGCATTAGACTGAAAATCTTGACCCAAGGTAGGATTCACAGAACCTGGATATGGTTGCCCAGGGTTAGGGGGTACAAAAGAATTAACTTGAGGATTTTTCCCCCCGGGCGGTTGTTGATTGCCTTGGAAAGGAAAATTCCAAGGTTGATGTAATGTTCCTGACCTGGCTAGTCTAGGAAACATTGTTAATGTGTGTGTAGGATCAAAGGTTTACAGCATATAAATGATCATACAAATAATAAACGTGACAAGGACTGCAAATTTTGTATTAGTATATCTCTGTGGATTACAAAATGGTCGAATGTGGATGAATAAACTGACAATACGCGACTAGATCAATAGACAAAGGATCTTAGCTGGAATACAAATAAGAAACTGCGACTGAATAAAATAACAACACTTGGCTAGATCAAAAGACAAAAAGGATCTTAGCCAGAATACAAATAAGAAACTAAAAGATAATAGCCGAAATATGGGAGCACTATAGAATCAATGAATAATGATGGAAGACCTGGATGATCTTCCCAGTGACTAGGGTGTGTCTTTCAACACCAAAATCAGCCAACTGGTGTCTTCCTCCTGGAATACACTGAACTATCTCTCATGAGATGCACCTCTTATCCTCGATGACCAGTCATAATCTGCATAATCATGAATTAGGTCATTGACCCTTCCTTTATAGCTTTTCAAAACCCTAAATCATGTTGAAATCCTAATTCACTATTGACTTCCAAAACCCTAAATCATTGATCAAAACCTTAATTCACTATTCACTTCTATTTTTAGCTCATAATGACTTAAAAGCGCTTTTAACCCTTTTTAGCTCAATGTCACTTTCCAAATATAACACCTATGACTGGAGTGACCTATAGTAACCCTGTTTACCCCTCTTTGGCCCTGGCTATAGTCTAAAGGGGAATTTTAGAACATTAAGCCTCCTCTCTGAAGCTCCTATTTGGAAAGGGACATTATAGTCCTTCCTTCTCGAAATTGCTTATCCTCAAGCAATACCAGTCGAGGGTGATGCAACACCTGCTCGCTCTCCCAAGTAGCGCCCTCTACTGGAAGCCCTCTCCATCTGATCAAACAATATTTGATGACCCTGCTCCTTATTTTCCACTCTCGAAACTCCAAAAACTCCTCTGGAACTAACTCCAACTGTCCCTCCTCATCCAACGAGGGAAGCTCCTCTGATGTGCTAATTAATTTTCCCACTGCCTTTTTTAGGCAAGACACGTGGAACACGTTATGAATATTTCTCCCCTCTGGAAGCTCTAGCTCGTAAGCAACCTCGCCTACTCGACTCATGATCTTGTAAGGACCATAAAATCTGGGCTTGAGATTCTCGGCCCCACTCTTCTTCAGAGATGATTGTTTGTAGGGTTGGAGTCTCAAGAAAACCAAATCTCCAACCTCAAAGTTGCGCTCTATCATGTGCCTGTCCGCACTTATCTTCTGTTTGTTTTGCATCGTCTGCAGGTTCTCTTTCAACAACTTGAGAATCTCCTGACTCTCTATGATCCAATCCTTGGCCTTGGGAGCTCTGCTCTCCCTGAAGACCAAGTCTACCAAAGTGGGAGCATCATATCCGTACAATGCTCGGAAGGGTGTCATACCAATGGACATGTCGAAGGTGGCGTTGTAGCAATGTTCTCCTAAATGTAACCACTTTACCCGCGTTCTTTGTTGTCCTCCTACATAGTTCCTCAAATACCCTTCAACCCACTTGTTGACAATATCGGTCTTCCCATTTGTCTGAGGGTGACAGCTGGTGCTAGGTGTCAAATCTGTCCCCACCAACTGAAACAACTCTCTCCAAAATGTCCCTATGAACCGATGTCCCTGTCACTGACGATGTTCTTCGGCAACCCATGAAGTCTGAAGACCTCCCTAAAGAAAAGCTCGACTACTTGAACTGCATTGTACTCTATCGGTATGGCGTAGAAGTGAGAAAACTTGGTCGATATGTCAACCACTACATAGATACAGTCCTTACCCTGGACCTTGGGTAGACCTGTGATGAAGTCCATAGATATACTCTCCCATTTCTGCTCTGGAATGGGGAGTGGCTGAAGTAGCCCTACT
>SNQJ01S0001658.1:309305-324113 GCA_010110895.2 Picea sitchensis | reverse complement strand
GTTTTGTTGGCAAGTCACACACTCACTGACGTGTCTCATAACGTCTTGTTTGAGGCCCTTCCATGAGAACCTCTCTCTGATATGTCTGTAGGTTTTGAAAAACCCATGATGGCCTGCTAGAGGTGAATCATGAACTGCGGTGAGTATCTTCTTCTTAAGCCCTGAATATGGCACCAAGTAGACTCTATCCTTGTAAAATATGAAATTGTCAATGACCCTATACCGGCCATCATGTATCTTCCCATCCATCACCTCACAAGCGAACTTGTTCTTGGAATATTCCACTAACAAGTGGGATCTCCAATCTTCTGAAATCTCCATCAAAGAACATGTCGTAGGTCTCCTCGATAGTGCATCGGCCACAATGTTCTTCTTCCCCTTGACATACTCTATTTCAAAGTCAAATGCATGTACCTTCATCACCCATTTATGTTGGTGCTCACTGAGGTCCTTCTACTCAAGGAAATACTTCAAACTGTTGTGATCGGTCCTGACCACGAATTTTCTGCCCACCAAATATTGTCTAAACTTGGTCAAGGCATGCATGATTGCCAACATTTCCTTGTCATAAATGGAGTACAACCTCTCAGGTTGACTAAGCTTCTGAATCTCAAATACAATGGGGTGTCCTCCCTGTTACACCTCAAAATTACTCACTTCGATAGTGTCGTTCGCAAGTGTCGCATTTTGGTCACAAGTGTCGCAAGTGTTAGAAAAATCATACTGCCATAATGTCTATGTCGTGCTTATAACGACATCGAAAGGACACTTGAAACACCTCAAACAATTGATTTGGAAGGAGAGGAATGGGTTAATAGAGTTTATACACCTTTTTCCACTAGAAAACCCATTCAAGAGGTATTTTTAGAGAGGAGCGCTCCCCCATATACTATTAGGGAGAGTTATAACGCCCTAATGCCCTTTATGGGGAGCACTTCCACTATTAGGAGCGCCAGCACTTGCTGTTATTCTTTCAAGGAGGGCTATAATGCTCTGATGTCCTTTTTGGAGGAGTGCTACCTATTCCAGGCGAATTTTGGTTTGTTGAGAAGATTGAGGGAAAGATCCCCTCAATATCTGAAGGGGGTTGGCTTTGAATCCTTGGTCAAGCCAAGATCTTAGGGCAGATCCATAACTAAAGGAGGAAAATCCTCAACTTACCCCAAAGATATCTCAAGTGGTTGGGCCTCTCCAAGCCTATTTAAACAGGCCTTCTCATGGTGAAAGGGATGGAAAGAATTATGAAGCATATAACCTATGATCTCATGAAGAAGGTGTCTTTCAGAGCATCAACATTCGGTGTGTGGACTATTTGAGCAAGGGTTCGGACAAGGAGGGCTTGACGAAGCTGCTACACTCGCATCTATGGTTGTAAGTATTCTTCGTTGTTGTTCTATTTAATATAATATGCTTGGCCTATTTCTTTCAAATCTATGTTTGATCTCACATGAATTTGTCTCTAATAGATAGGTCTATTTTGAACTAATCTCAGTAGAGTAGGAAGTTGTTTGTACTTTTGTTTGTCTACAAGTCTTATTGAGGAGTTCAAGATTGGAGCTCAACTCGGACCGTGCAGAGACAAAAACCGATAAAAGGTACTTCTTTTCTCCTTCCTCCTCATACATTAGTTTATCTAGATCTAAAAGGAAGTCACTGTCCATGATAATTATCTTTTGTCTTAAGAGTTAAGAGTCTAGCTCTCAAGAGGAGATCTACCTATCCACAGGGAGATTTTCCTTCAACAGAAATTGGTGACTCCACTGGGGACGAATCGAAATTTTTTAGTTTTAATTTTCCTCACAGACCTTGTCTTACCCTTTGTTCCTTTTAGACCTTGTTCACCCCATATGTTTGATTTCATATGATGATTGACTCCTTACCCCATAACATTCATCTTGATTGCCAAAGTTTGACTGAAATTTTGGGTTTTTTGGACAATTTTGTGAGTTGTGGAAGCCTGGCGCTCCCCTACCTTGTTATCAGGGTGCCAGCACTCCCTGAAGGCCTTAGAAAAAGTGTTATAATGCACTGGTGCCCCTTATACCAGAGCACCAGCCTCTCTTTGCAAAAAATCCTTTCCAGAATTGTCTTTGTTGAAGACTAGTCTCTGGTTTTTTTCACTTGCTGAGCTTCTTTGTGATTCAATGCTTCTTCCTATTGACCTTTGACATCCTTCCTTCTGAGAAATAAGCACTTTGTTGTTCATATTTTGTGGCCTTCTTCCTTATTTTGAGTTTTTCTGTTGTTGAGAACTTGGAATAAATCCACTGCTTTCTTCTCTCTTATCCGACTAAGCGGGAACTCTGGTGAAGGGCATCAGAAATCTGTGAATCATCTCATTTGGTTCTTCAAGGTCATTGTTCTTAAACATATCTCTTTTGTGTGAATTGTTTGATTTTATTTGTTATCTTTTGTTTTCTCTTTGCTTCTTGTTTAAATCATAGAAAGAGGGTGTGTTGTTTGTGCGAAATCTTCTTATGCTTGTCCGAATCTCCTTGATCTGAAAGGGTAGTTGGTAGGAGACGTTTTTGCATTCAATTAATCAACATTCGCATACAAACAACAAAGATACATATTAGTGATTGGTTTGCATATCAGGAGGCATTTCTGAAATGTTTTAGCATTGCATTACATTCGATTGAGAACAAATTGATTAAGGACATTCCATATTAGTGTTTGATAGTGAAAATGACTCTTTCTCTTTCCCTTAAATAGGCGTTCATTGAAAAGAAAAGATTGCTTATCATATTTTATGCATCTTTTTTGGAATTGAGTCATCATTCCATCGGTTTCACTTTCATACACCCTTTGAGTAAAGAACAGTTGTAAAACGAACGCTAATTAAAAATTATCTAGAACATTTTTTTTGTTTTTAGGATCTTCCACCAACAGTAAACTAGGGTTAGCACTTTGGATTAGGCTGTGAGTACAACTCTCCAAAGTTTTCAAAACAAACATTAGCATCCTGAGCTAGGGAGAGTCAAATCCAATTGTCGTATTGGTTTTATGGGATCCCCCTCTCACACAGGGGTTACGCACGAGGTCGCATTCGGGCGAGTTACGGAGATTATCCCCCAGTGGTTCAACTGTTTGTAGTGGTCGGATTGTATATTGGGGGTCACTTGAAGGTATACCCACAATTATGTGTCAGAGCCTTTCGAGTTGATTTCAGACTTGTTATGTTGCCCATACGTTTCGAATCGGACTGTCGACTGTCCCCTCCCAGGGACTCACTACGAATTGGTGTGTTTAGTTGCCATAATCTTTAGGTACTTACACAAGGTGACGGTGAAGGGAAGTCTCATTGTACCTGGAACAGACATTGGTCAAACTCACTTGGGCTCCTTGGAGGGTAAATCCACAATTACTGCGTGGAAGCTGGCACCAAGGTGAAAGTCCGTTAAGCAGGTCGCCATTGTAATTGTTCCACCATATCCTAGCCCCTTCTTAACTGTATCACGGGACTTTGGATTTCATCACCAACTAGTATGATCATCGAGAGAAGTTTTGTTTGCTTGGTTGATTCCTAGATTTTATTAGCGTATGCTATTTCTTTTTGTTAGTTGGCCCTAGATTTTTAGTGTGTTCTATTATTCTCCAAAATTGATCCTATAGACGATAAAGGTCTTCATCGATCACATAGGATGCAAGGGATGCCTCCGGAAGGCTATAAACCCTTACCTCCTAACCCTCCAGAAGACAACTACCATAGAGAGGTAGAAAATCAATCCGACGCTGGAAGTGTTATTGCTCCTCTGTTAGATAACTCAGAAGGCGCTTTGGTTACGGTTGACCATCCCACTACATCTGTGTCGATAACCCCTCTCGAACCACTTTTGGTTCGTCTAGACTCCCTTGGGAACATCATAGACGAAGAGGTCCCATGATTACCGGAGAGGACTTTTACCGAGATATATATGGGATCCATAGAACCAATCTTTGGTGATGAGTATAGGACTCATGTTCATCCTAGCACCGCAGTAGATACCAATCCCATAGTTGCTCGTTTCGTATGGAGGACTTCATCGGGACGCAATCTCTATGAACATTTTGAATCCTTTCGACAACCCTTTCATCCTCATGACCCTCCTAGTGAAACAGGACCATCTGGTCAAACCATGAATCACCCAGTCGATCAGGTTATTAACCCTACTATTACACCAACACAAGTCCGTCCTAATGCTAGAATCATCACCTCTACTCATCTCCAAAGCACTTCAATATCTACCCCCGTTTCTACAATCTTTTACTCTACATCTCCACATGTTCCACACGATCCTATTGGGACATCTTCTCACCCGAGAATGCAGACCCCTGTTGGCCAAACACAACCAGCTGGAGGGAAACCACCATCTAACGAACCTTTCCCTCATGGATGACTACCTTTCCATGGTTGGCCTACCCCTCCCAGGGGACAGCCCCCTTTTCATGCTCCTCCTGGAGGGCACCCTCTATTTTCCAGTCATACCCCGGTTGTAAATCCACCGCTGGCAGGGGGGCAACCTTCGTTTACTGGAAACCCTTCAAAATCCTGGGGAGTATCTTCAGGATCCACTTTCATTCAACCCCACATTGGGGGGCACTCATCTCATAATCCACTAGGAGGAGTATCAAATCATGTTCCTTCTAGAACGTCTTACGGACAACCTTATCTGAGCGGTATCCCAAACACCACCTGGAGTTCTCTGGGACCACAGTCTTATCCTCCTCATGGGTCTAATGTGTATCCACCTCCGGGATCTACTCCTTACCATTCTCAAGGGAAAAATGTTTATCCTCCTCATGGGCAAGCAAATCACCTGGCCTATAATACTCAGAACCCACTGGGTTATGCAAATGTTTCTCATCCACCATTGAATCTTGCTTATCCTGGCCAGCAACAACCGTATATAGGAGGACCTACTAGTTACAACTATCCACCTAACCCAGTTTATGGTCCTACTGGTGTTCCTATGTTGCACCAGTATCATCCACAAATTAACCGACAGCTACCTTTCCTTGCGACTCTGGATCTCCCAGACTTGTCTCGGTTAACTAATGATCCTATTTTTCATTCACTGATCTGGCCAGTCATTCCAGCTAAACTTCCTTTTGATATTCCAAAATTTGACAGAAAATCTGGCGAAGATCCAAACAACCATGTGATGACTTTCCATTTGTGGTGTTCATCAAACTCCCTCATGGATGATTCTGTACGTTTGTGTCTTTTCCAACGAACACTTACAGGCTCGGCAACAAAGTGGTATATTGAACTACCACGTGCTTCTTTTCATGATTTCAATTCCCTTGCCATGTCTTTCCTCGTGCACTTTCAACTGCCTATTCGCTACGAGACGGGTACTGAACTCTTGACCTCCCTTCGTCAAACTGACTTTGTGCATATCTTTGACCATATTCATGAGTGGAGGTGACGACGAAGGATGATCAAGGCAGTCATTCTTGACATAGTATTGGCGGAATGGTTTACTAAATCATTGTTACCCCCGATCGCTCGCGATGTCGCTATGGGTGGTGCGGTCACTGAGGAACAAGCCATCGCTCGGGCTCAGTATTTAGATTGGGTTTATTCACAATCTGGTATTTTGTATGATTTGCTTCTGAATGTTGCTCGAGCTAATACCGATCCTTCTAAACCGTCATCCTCATCTCATGCGGATGGTGTTATCGGTTCCGTCAAAACTCAATATTTTTCCCAATCGACCACACTCTCCTCTACCTCCCCCCAAACTCATATCTATGAGGTGAATGTAGTTCAATCTGCCACTTCACAACAATCCGAAGGTAAGAAGAAGACAAAGAATAAATCAAAAAATAACAATGAACAACCAAAAAATCAAACACCTGCTACCAAAAAGAAAACACAATGGAAACTAAAATTCTCGTGTATCATTTGTGGTGATGATCACTACACTTGAGACTGTCCACTTCACAATGAAGTGGACAAAATTTTCCAAGGAAAGTCACTACCCGTTGTGCTTACTCAACCTTTTCCAACGCATCAATCCATGGTTGCTCAAACCCCCTCTCCTGGGGGCAGTTCTAGCGATCCTCATGATGAGGCATCGTCAAGTGCACATGTTTATATGTTTAATGGGATCAATTTGACCACTTTCTCTAAGACATACGACACACCAGGTAACCCTGACAAAGGAAAAGACACTAACGGTACCGGTAATTTACCGGATCCATCATCATCCTCCGTCAGTCTTCCATCGATTAATCCTCCATCTGGACCACTTCAGATTGAGAAACCCACATTCGACTCTATCTTACGCCCTCCTAAGAGAACTATATGTAAAGCTACCTTTAATACTAGTTCACGTGTTGCCCAGAACTACAACATTGTTGAAGATTTGTCTCAAGCACCGTGTGCTATGTCTGCGTTAGAAGTTCTACAGTACTACCCCAGTCAACGTAGAATGCTTTTGGTTGCTATTGGCGTTGTTGATCCTGAGTCGTCCAACCATATCATGTTTAACCTAAACAATTCTGCGTCTCGACTCTCCCACCAACTTGCTTTCCCAGTTGATGTTGTTGTTCACAATCAACAAATCCACCGAACTATTCTGGATGAGGGAGCCTCAACTTGTGTCATGTCTTTAGCGTGTTGGAAAGGTTTAAAATCACCCGCACTTAACAAATCCCCAACGATGTTACGCGCCTTAGATGGGCGAGGTTTTCATCCCCATGGGCTTTTACAGCCCCTGCCCATCCAATTGGGTGGAAAAACTGTTACTGTTGATGTCGAGGTGGTCGATGCTCCCCTCGATTACAACTTGTTACTTGGAAGAAGTAAGCTTTATGCTATGACTGCCATTGCCTCGTCAGTAAGCTTTATGCTATGACTGCCATTGCCTCGTCAGTTTTTCGATGTGTCCAATTTCCTCATCAGGGAAAAATTGTCACTGTTGATCAGTTGGATTTCTGCATGACCAATGCTCGCGCTCCCGCTACCAACAATATTCCTTTCTTGGGAGACCACAAGATAATGTATGAAAGCATTGGTGTTGGCTTACTGAAAGATTCTAGCCTCATGAGTACCTTCCCTACACCACTTCCACCGACTACACATCATATTGCCATCGTCGATATGATTTCGACCGTGACTTATCAATCTTTGGAATCATCTGACCCTTGGATTGTACCTTGTTCGTTGGAATTCGATGCACTAGGTGACACCGTGCCACTTGGTCCAGCCGAACCATCATATGTTTCTATCCAATCTGCTTCTCCCTCGTCAGATGACCAACATCTATTGGCACCCGACAGTTCCTCGATGCAATCCCGGTTGAGTTCCTTGTCGTCTACAATCAACTGCATTTCTCCAATTTTTCCTTTTGATAAATCTATTCCGGAAATGCTTCGCATTGACAAGTTACCTCGGGATAATAACTGTCACCGATCTTCTTTTCTTCCCCCTCATGAAGAAATTCAGGAAGATATACACTATATCTCCCCTCCTGATGTTGATTTTCCATCGTCTCCCATGCCTTTGACTTTTGATGATTTGGATCCAGTAGTTGACATGGTGATTTCTGCGGTAGGGTTATTGGAGCCTAATCTCCTTACCCCTATCATGACCCTCAACATGTGTTCCTTCCCGAGTGATTATCTTCCATCCGGCAAAGATCTCCTGGAAGATATGACCGAGTTTTTTCCCTTGACATGGTATCCTTCCAGAACGTTATTCTCTTAGAAGCCATGATCAAGCAGAGGCAACGAGCATAGTTTTCCTCTCTGTAGCAATCTCGTTAAAAAATGAAACAGAGGCCCTGAGCATAGTTCTTTTTCTGTGTCAAGCTCGTTAAAAAATGAAATAGTCACTTCTCTTGAACCTTCTTTTCATCCACCCTTCTCCTTTTTCTCCTCTAGTAGAGAAATTGGTGACAACCTCAAATTTGGTGAATGAATTGAAGCTTGGGGGGCATGTCTCCATCCTTTGATGATCCTTCTGGAGTTAAGCCACTAGCTTTTCAAGCTGGGGGCATACCGAGCTTAGTCTTTGTTCTTTCTCGTGCTCGAAAATACATGAGAATGCATCCAGGTAAACTTTTATCTCTTTTTCGGACCTATATGGATACACGAAAAATGAACCCCCTGGAGTCGCCTTTAGGCTCTTTTCAGACTCTCTAAACATGAAAAGATTACTGAGTGATATTGCTTCCTTTCCCACTCATTAAAAGGTTTGAAAGGGCGTCTTTCGAGTGATAATTTATCTCTTTTTTGGCCTCGTGAGACTAACATTACGAAAAAGGACAACATTGGAGTCATCTTTAAGTTCTTTTCAGACTCTCTAAACATGAAAAGATTGCCAAGTGACCTTGTTCTCTTCACGCTCGTTAAAGTATTTGAAGAAAACGTCCATTGAGCGATATTTTATCTCTTTTTCAGTCTCATCAGAATACTTTACGAAAAAGAGAGAGTTCTCTTTTAAGTGTTTTTCCAGACTCTATAATCATGAAAAACCTTTGAGTTTTTTGTCTTTGGACTCGTTAAACAAACATCGACGGGCCCATACGGGATCGAACCCTTACTTCTTCCAGTTCGTTAAACAAAGGAAGAGGAAATTACCGAAGGTGAGTTATATCGAGCATGTGTTACCCTCCTCGAGCTCGTTAAATTAAAAAGAGGTACTTGTCTATCTGGATGGGGGGAAAATTGAAGGAAGCAAGCCAAGCAGTTTTTGAGAACATTACCGAGTAACTCTTAGAGTCGCCCTTGAACAGGGAACTTTGTCTTTGCACACATCTTAATCCACTGAACCTCTGCATTGAACCAATCCTCTGAGTTTCTTACTCCTTTGGGTCACCCGATGAAAGTCACAGTATCCATTGCATCATCGTGTTTTGGTCCATGTCATGTTTCTGTTGTTGTGCCTCAGTGTTCAAGGGAATTATCCACCTCGAGGGTCAGCCATCACAAATATCTTGTCTCAATACCTGTGTCATTCCATGTTCATTTGATCTACCAATTACATCTCTGTGTCTGTTTCATGTCGTTGATGGGGGATACATCAAGGCCCTCCTTCGACGAGTCTATCCCTGTCGACTTCAACACATTATCCAGGAACTAGACTTAGAAACCAATTAGTACTTTGGGACATGCATGCCTCAATGGAAGGCCTCCTCACGTTCAACAGTGGGTTTACATCATTGACCTCTGATCAGATGATTCCATGGATGTTCGACTTCGGCTCATCCATTCACATTCGTTGGAATGTACTAGAAGTACCTTGGGAATCATTGACATCAATGGTGATCTCCCTCACGCTTGTTAACGGTTTACATCATTGACCGGTAATCAAGTGGTTTCTTCCATGTTCGACATCAGGACATCTATTCACATGGTTAGATTTGTACTACATCGGGATCGGTAAGAAGACCCTGGGTTGAGTGATCACTTTGATATGTACTCTGCCCAGGTTTTGACAGAGTTTCTCTTGAACAATGACACATATATTGTTACATAGATCCATTTTGTATTGGTCGTGGCTATGTCTTGTCATCTCATAGATCCACTGTGTATTATTCATGGCTACAATCAGTTCAGGTCATGGGAGTATAGATCCACAGTGTATTTTCGGTGGCTATACCTTTTATCAATATAATTATGGATCTGCAGTGTATTTATGGCGGCCATACCTTGAAAGTCTCTATCACTCAAGCATAGGTATTCCTGCCTTGGGTTTGAAGCATGTCTTAATATTTGTTTGAAGGTTGTGTGCATCTTATGTCAGGTTCTCTGAGTCTGTACCCTTGCTTGAAAGTCTACAAAGCATTTCAGTTATCAGTTCTCATCTTCTAACTTCATGCTTTGGGGGCAATCTGTTACACCTCAAAATTACTCACTTCGATAGTGTCGCAAGTGTCGTTCGCAAGTGTCTCATTTTGGTCACAAGTGTCACAAGTGTCAGAAAAATCATACTGCCATAATGTCTATGTCGTGCCTATAACGACATCGGAAGGACACTTGAAACACCTCAAACAATTGATTTGGAAGGAGAGGAATGGGTTAACAGAGTTTATACACCTTTTTCCACTAGAAAACCCATTCAAGAGGTATTTTTGGAGAGGAGCGCTCCCCCATATACTGTTAGGGAGCGTTATAACGCCCTAATACCCTTTATGGGGAGTGCTTCCACTATTAGGAGTGCCAGCGCTTGTTGTTATTCTCTCAAGGAGCACTATAACGCTCTGATGTCCTTTTTGGAGGAGCGCTACCTATTCTAGGTGAATTTTGGTTTGTTGAGAAGATTGAGGGAAAGATCCCCTCAATATCTGAAGGGGGTTGGCTTCGAATCCTTGGTCAAGCCAAGATCTTAGGGAAGATCCATAACTAAAGGAGGAAAATCCTCAACTTACCCCAAAGATATCTCAAGTGGTTGGGCCTCTCCAAGCCTATTTAAACAAGCCTTCTCATGGTGAAAGGGATGGAACGAATTGTGAAGCATCTAACCTATGATCTCATGAAGAAGGTGTCTTTCAGAGCATCAGCATTCGGTGTGTGGACTGTTTGAGCAAGGGTTCAGACAAGGAGGGATTGACGAAGCTGCTACACTCGCATCTATGGTTGTAAGTATTATTCGTTGTTGTTCTCTTTAATATAATATGCTTGGCATGTTTCTTTCAAATTTGTGTTTGATCTCACATGAATTTGTCTCTAATAGATAGGTCTATTTCAAACTAATCTCAGTAGAGTAGGAAGTTGTTTGTACTTTTGTTTGTCTACAGGGCTTATTGAGGAGTTCAAGATTGGAGCTCAACTCAAACCGTGCAGAGACAAACACTGGTAAAAGGTACTTCTTTTCTCCTTCCTCCTCATACATTAGTTTATCTAGATCTAAAAGGAAGTCAGTGTCCATGATAAGCATCTTTTGTCTTAAGAGTTAAGAGTCTAGCTCTCAAGAGGAGATCTACCTATCCGTAGGGAGATTTTCCTTCAACACTCCCTGCATCAAAATTGCATCGATCCCTTCACCGGATGCGTCACTCTCTAGTACAAATGGTAAGGTGAAGTCTGGTAGTGCCAACACTAGACAAGTTCCCATGACTTCCTTCATGTGATCAAAGGCTTCCTATGATTTCTCGGTCCATATGAAGGCCCCATGCTTGGTAAGATCTGTCAGCGGTGCTCCAAGCTGAGAAAAACCCTAGACGAACTGCCTGTAATAGCTGCACAGCCCAAAGAAGCTCCTCAATTATGTCACGTTCTTGGGCATCGGCCAATCCAGAATGGCCCTGATCTTCTCTTGGTGCAAATGTACCCCCTGTGCACTGATGATGTGGACTAAGTAAAGAAGCTCTATCATACTGAACTCGCACTTGGATTCTTTGGCATATAATGACTGTGCCTCCATGATGCTCAATACCTCATCCAGGTGCCTCATATGCTCTTGCCATGACCGGCTATAGATCAATATGTCGTCAAAGAAAACCAAGACTGATTTCCTTAACTGATCCCTGAATATATGGTTCATGCAAGACTGGAATGTAGCGGGTGCATTGGTTAGCCCAAATGGCATAACCAGGAACTCAAAGTGTCCAAAATGACATTGAAATGTCGTCTTCTCTATGCCCTGCTCTCGGATGCTGATCTGATGGTATCCAGAGCGTAGATCAACTTTTGAGAAGAAAACTGCCCCATACAGTTCATCCATCAACTCTTCAATGCGTGGGATAGGGTACCGATTCTTGATGGTTTTATTGTTCAATACTCGGTAATCAATGCACATCCTCATGGTGCCATCCTTCTTCAGAACTAATACAACTGAAGAAGCAAATGGGTTGTTGCTCGGTCTGATGTGTCCCATCGCCAACAATTCCTTGATTTCCTTCTCTATCTCATCCTTGAACCTCCTAGGATGACCATAGGGGGGGTGACCATAGGTTTGGGCCCCTCCTCCAACTCAATGGTGTGCTCAAAACCCCTGTCAAGTGGTCTCCCTAGTGGAATTGCCTCAAAGACCTGTTGATGTTGTCCCAATAAATTCTTGATCTCTGTATGGTATTATTGTTGACCTTCCGAATCCTTCTGAGTAGTGATCAAGCATTCTACGGCATATGATACCTCCCCATGTCTAAATATCCTCTCCATCCTCTTGGTTGAAATTTTCCTGGGTGTTCCTGTCGACATAACTCTTAGAACAACCTTCTTCCCATCCTAATCTCTGAATCCCATTTCCAAGGTTTGGTAGTTGGTAGTGATTTTTTCAAAGGTAATCATCCACTGAACTCCTAACACCACATCTATGTCTGATAGGTCAACCACATAAAATGATTCTCTCACTGTGTAGTTTCCTAACTTCATCTCTAAGTTTGGAACTCTGTCTAGACACTCCACTATGTGGCCATATGCTATTGCAACATCAAACCCCTCAAACTCCTCTGTCTGAAGTGCTTGTCTCGATACTAGTGAAGCGTCGATGAAGTTGTGGGTAGCCCCACCATCTATCAAGGTGATTGTTCATTGCCCCTGAATAATCCCTCTGATACGGAGGGTATCATACCTGGGAACACCAGAAAGGGTCGCTATGACACTTTGCTTTGTTGGTTTCCTCCTGTTAGCATGTTCTGGCGGTTGTGGGACTACTGGAGGATGGGCTCCTGCCGGTGTCGGTGACCTACGGGGAGGTTGCTCCTCTGTTGGTGTTGACTCCTCCTCTGAACTATTGGATCCATTGTCATGCTCCTCCTCCTCACTGTCCACATTGTCTACTGCTACCTCAATATAATGAATCTCTCCCTTTCCCATGCACCGATGGCCTGGGGCCCAAGGATCTCTGCAACTGAAGCAAAGCTTCTTCCTCATAAGATCTTTCCTAGTCTCATCATCCAACTTCTCCTTTCCCTTCCATTCTCTCTGGAACGGCTTCCTGTCTTGATCCCTCTACGGCACAAATGGTTTGGAGAAATTTTTAGTCTTTGGCACTGAGTCTGCCAGATCTTGAGTGTGAAGGATGGCATCCTGCAAAGTGGGAGGCCTGTATGCCTTCACCCATCCTCTCAAAGGCTCTGTGAGTCCTTCTGTGAATAGCATGATCATCCTGGGCTCTGATATATCTGTCACTTCCATGGTTACCCACTAAAACTCTGTGATGAACACCTATGTTGTTCCAGTTTGTCTCAACTGGGCTAGATCCCTGAAGTGTATCTTGGGATCCTTCCTATCAAACCTATCCATGATCCTATCTATAAACTCCCTATACGAGGTGATGCAACTGTGACCCAATGTCACCAGTCCATGATACCACCACTTGTGTGCCTCACCCTCCAAGTTTAAGGTCGCGAAATTGATGGCCTCTATCTCGGTCATCTGGTTGAGCTTGTAATACATGTCTAGCTTCTGTACCCAAGCTCTGGCGGTGTATTTGGACGATCCGTCGAAAGAAGGGATTGTGAGTTTCCAAACTTTTCAGATGAAATTGAGGTTATTCCCCTGCTGCTGTTGTGGTCCTCCCCTCTGTGGCTCTCTGGGGCAGTTCCTGAGTCTGATTCCACAGTACTCGACTAAGGTCATGTCCTGATGGAAGTCATGACACAATGTTGCGTACTCCCTTCTATACTCTACAATGTCATCAGCATGAGTGGGTGGCCTTTGTGCTATCGGTGGCGGTGCTGCTAATGGGGGTACCCTCTTGAAACTGGGAAACAAAGGTCTGGGAATCCTACTCGTATAGGTGTATGTGCGAGAGGGTGACTGGGGTCTACTACCTGCTCCTGAGTTCCCCTGTGCTACATGCGGGACTTGTGTATCTGGGGTGCCCACTCTAGCCAATCTATCAACCACTTGTGCCAAGGAATGAGACATGGTCCATTGGCTAGATAACATAGCATTGATAACCTACATGAAAGTTGCCTCTGGATCTACAGGGGCTTTTCCACTGCCCTCTAGTTGCTCATATCTGTCTCTTAGCATCCTCTCTGCCTTGCACTCAGCCTCACGCTCTGCCCTTCTCTCTACTTCTTTGTGTGTCTCTTCCTCTTCCTCTAAGCTAGGAGGAAAAGGGGGGAAATCAAGCCTATGACTTCTTTCATGATGCCTATTTTAAGTGACATATTCATCACCTACGTTTTCACGGCCCTCTGGGACTTCTGCTACACTCATTGTCTTTAGTCACAAGATGGCAGGACTAAAGCTTTGATACCACTATAATGTTCCTGACTTGGCTAGTCTAGGAAATGTTGCTAATGTGTGTGTAGGATCAAAGGTTTACAGCATATAAATGATCATACAAATAATAAATGTGAGAAGGACTCCAAAGTTTGTATTATGATATCTCTATGGATTACAAAATGGACGAATGCGGCTGAATAAACTGACAATACTCAACTAGATCAATAGACAAAGGATCTTAGCCGGAATACAAAAAAGCAACTGCGGCTGAATAAAATAACAACACTCGGCTAGATCAAAAGACAAAAAGGATCTTAGCCAGAATACAAATAAGCAACTAAAAGATAATACCCGGAATATGGGAGCACTATAGAATCAATGAAGAATGATGGAAGACCTGGATGATCTTCCCGGTGACTAGGGTGTGTCTTTCAACACCGAAATCAACTAACTGGTGTCTTCCTCCTGGAATACACTGAACTATCTCTCCTGAGATGCGCCTCTTCTCCTCAATGACATGTCATAATCTGCATAATCATGAATTAGGTCGCTGACCCTTCCTTTATAGCTTTCCAAAACCCTAAATCATGTTGAAACCCTAATTCATTGTTGACTTCCAAAACCCTAATTCACTGTTCACTTCTATTTTTAGCTCATAATGACTTAAAAGCGCTTTTAACCCTTTTTAGCTCAATG
>SNQJ01S0001658.1:290919-309295 GCA_010110895.2 Picea sitchensis | reverse complement strand
CTGTTGTGGTCCTCCCCTCTGTGGCTCTCTGGGGCAGTTCCTGAGTCTGATTCCACAGTACTCGACTAAGGTCATGTCCTGATGGAAGTCATGACACAATGTTGCGTACTCCCTTCTATACTCTACAATGTCATCAGCATGAGTGGGTGGCCTTTGTGCTATCGGTGGCGGTGCTGCTAATGGGGGTACCCTCTTGAAACTGGGAAACAAAGGTCTGGGAATCCTACTCGTATAGGTGTATGTGCGAGAGGGTGACTGGGGTCTACTACCTGCTCCTGAGTTCCCCTGTGCTACATGCGGGACTTGTGTATCTGGGGTGCCCACTCTAGCCAATCTATCAACCACTTGTGCCAAGGAATGAGACATGGTCCATTGGCTAGATAACATAGCATTGATAACCTACATGAAAGTTGCCTCTGGATCTACAGGGGCTTTTCCACTGCCCTCTAGTTGCTCATATCTGTCTCTTAGCATCCTCTCTGCCTTGCACTCAGCCTCACGCTCTGCCCTTCTCTCTACTTCTTTGTGTGTCTCTTCCTCTTCCTCTAAGCTAGGAGGAAAAGGGGGGAAATCAAGCCTATGACTTCTTTCATGATGCCTATTTTAAGTGACATATTCATCACCTACGTTTTCACGGCCCTCTGGGACTTCTGCTACACTCATTGTCTTTAGTCACAAGATGGCAGGACTAAAGCTTTGATACCACTATAATGTTCCTGACTTGGCTAGTCTAGGAAATGTTGCTAATGTGTGTGTAGGATCAAAGGTTTACAGCATATAAATGATCATACAAATAATAAATGTGAGAAGGACTCCAAAGTTTGTATTATGATATCTCTATGGATTACAAAATGGACGAATGCGGCTGAATAAACTGACAATACTCAACTAGATCAATAGACAAAGGATCTTAGCCGGAATACAAAAAAGCAACTGCGGCTGAATAAAATAACAACACTCGGCTAGATCAAAAGACAAAAAGGATCTTAGCCAGAATACAAATAAGCAACTAAAAGATAATACCCGGAATATGGGAGCACTATAGAATCAATGAAGAATGATGGAAGACCTGGATGATCTTCCCGGTGACTAGGGTGTGTCTTTCAACACCGAAATCAACTAACTGGTGTCTTCCTCCTGGAATACACTGAACTATCTCTCCTGAGATGCGCCTCTTCTCCTCAATGACATGTCATAATCTGCATAATCATGAATTAGGTCGCTGACCCTTCCTTTATAGCTTTCCAAAACCCTAAATCATGTTGAAACCCTAATTCATTGTTGACTTCCAAAACCCTAATTCACTGTTCACTTCTATTTTTAGCTCATAATGACTTAAAAGCGCTTTTAACCCTTTTTAGCTCAATGTCACTTTCCAAATATAACACCTGTGGCTAGAGTGACCTCTAGTAACCCTGTTTACCCCTCTTTGGCCCTGGCTATAGTCTAACAGGGTGGTTTAGACCATTAAGCCTCCTCTCTGGATCTCCTATTTGGAAAGGGACATTACAGTTGAGATTGTAATCCAGAGATATACTGCCCATACACTGGGTTGTGGCCCCCAGCTTGGGTTTTTCCCCCAACTTGAGGTTGGACCCCAACTTGAGGTTTGCCTCCAACATGAATTTGAAAACCAGAAGCGACAAAATGACTTGTTCGTCCAACTTCATTGAAGCTACTTGGGCCAGGATGATTAGATCCTCTAGGTGGAGGTGGAGGATGAATGTTAGGCCCTTCGAAGAGAACCTAGGTAGGTGTAGAAACAAAACTGCTAGCAGCACTATACCCAGGAGGAACAAAAAGATTAGGCCCTCCGGATGGACTCTGGTCAGGATTATCAATAGAAGTATTCAGAGCATTATACCCAGGTGGAATTGACGGATTTGACCTAAGTGAAAGTGGTGTTCCAATAGGATCTTGAGTGATTACCGGACTTCTGGCAGAAATAGGCGTAACTTGTGGAACCATGGTAGAGCTAGCGAGCTAGAGAGGAAGAATTGTATGAGAACCAACCAACAATTTGTCTGAGACTGTGACAACATTACTGGTTGTGCCAGTAAAATGATCTAAAGGTATTGTATAAGAAGTGGAAGTCACAGGCATATGTGATTCCCTAGGTTGATTAGAGATCCTCAGGCGTAGGTGACTCATTCCAAGTTTATCAAAAATATTGTGTCCCAAAGAGGTCCTCCAAAGAGAACGGATAGGGACAGAGCAAGGATTAAAAATTCCAGCATTATGAACCGGAGTTCTAAACTATTCACTTTGGAAGGGTGGATCGTCTACACCAGACTTTTCGTAAGGTCCAGTAGGTAGTCTAGTATAATCTTCAACAACAACGCCCCTCGATGAATTTATCCAGAGAAAAATTGGATCTTGTACAACACTCAATAATGGATTTACATGAAGTATTGATTCCTCCAATGGAGTAGAACTTCCAATCTCAAAGGCCGCTTCGTTATTGACTACTCCTTTAGGAGAACCCTCTAGTGACTTAGGAAGTAAAGGAGCGTATTCTTTCGGCTCTTCCGAAGGTAACCCTTGCATCCTACGTGAACGACGAGGGCCGATGTTGGTCGCACCAAATAAAGAATGAAAGAAATCTATGTCCAACTAGAGAAACAAACAGCACTCACTAATAAAATCTAGATATCAAACACGCAAAAAAACCTTCTTATTTCAAAGTCACTAGTTGGTGATGAAATCCAACGTCATGAAATCAAGACAAGAAGGGGTTGGGATAAAGCGGGTGGAAAAGTTATGTTGACGACCTGCTTAACAGACTTACACCCTGGTGCAAGCTCCCACACATAATAGTGGGTATACCCTCCAAGGAGCCCAAGTGAGTTTGGCCAATGTTGATTCCAGGTACCGTGAAGACTTTCCCCTCCACAGTCACCTCATGTAAAGACTCTAAAGAGATAGGCCGCTAAGGTTACCAATTACGACAATGATGCCTGGGGAAGCAGTTGACAATCTGATCCACATGCAAGGGCAAGGTATCGAAGCCCAAAATCAACTTGAGAAAGTCCCTATGGGATTTTCTTCTCAAGTGACCCCCAATAATACGTGCAATCTCTACACTAAGACCAACAAAGCAAGGTGAGTAACTATGTCGGCCCTAATGCTACCTCGTGATTGACCCTTGTGTTAGAAGGGATTCCCAGGACAAAATGTAGCAAGTGGATTTGAACTCTCCCTATCACAAGATAATATTGTGTGTTTTGATGCTTTGGAGAGTGTGCCTCACAACCTATTTCAAAGTGCTATACTATCTAATGTTGGTGTATAAAATTTCTAGAAAATAAAAGTTCCTAATATATTTTAAAATTACGCTAAATTTTAAAGGTTGTTGCTTACTAAAAACAGAAACGGAAATAAAACCGATGATGTATTTGACCTTGACCCTATAAAGTGAAAAAAGAGATGATGTGCAATTGTTTCATTCGATGAACTCTAACTACAATAGGGAGAAGGTTTCTTTTTCCATAATACAAAAAATTACAAAGTGCAATTCCTCAATCTTTGAATGATATGGATTCCAAATCTTCCAATTTTTCAATTTTCTCTTTTCAAAAAATATTTGAATGCAAAAGACTACTAAAAAGAAGAATAAACTCCAGTCCTTTCCTTTTCAAATCAGAACACATACCCAATCCAAAAAAGAAAGAATGGTCTAAGAATATTGATGCATTCTCAACACTATTTCTCAAATCAAACTCATAATGCAAGAAAAAAATGAAAACATAAGAAAACTATTTCTGAAATGCAAACAAAAACTGTCTTCCAATCAACAACAATCCAAAACTTAAAATCAATCCAAAACCCAAAATAAATCAAGAACAACTTATCAAGCAAGCACTCAGGAATAAAGCCTTGAGATTATACCCTTGCAATAAGAAGTAAAAGATAAAACTTGCAAAGCTTATGAAGAAAACTCTTAATTCTTGAAAAACAACCAAATTCAGGCTTAAAAGATGCAAACCAATCATTTACCAAGACTAAAATTTGATCCCAAGAGGTAAAGACAAATCTAGGCAAAGAGAAAAAAGTTGGTTGTCACTCCAAAAATTCCTACAGGAATTGTCACGGGCTGCAGAAGGGTACAGTGCGACGATGAAGGATCGTCACAGGCTGAAAGTAAGACACAATGTGATGTCGTCGCCCTGGTTCACATAAGCAGAGTGTGAGGATAAAGAATTGTCGCAGGAAAAAAGTAAGACACAGTGCGACGATGTCTGAATATAAGGAAAATTTGAAAAAATGACAAAGTTTCTCAATGAACTTTCAGAACCACGGAGTCAAGATGGATCACCCACAAACTCAGAGAATGAAATTGATCAAAAAAAGGCAGGCTAAAAGCAAATAAGAAACAAAAAAACAAAAGAATTTGTTCCCCGGTATGGTGGCTAATTTTTTTATCAGACAAATCGGTAAGTGCGGACACAAACTAATCTCCCTAACTTCAACAGGAAGCTAGAACAAAATAGGGCAGAATATAAACTTCACCTTAGACTTCATTGTCATATAAACTAGTTTAGAGAGGGACAAGTGACATACCTTTTAAATGATGTTTTATCCTCGCTAGTGTCATCTTTGTCGCTCCATATTTGAATTTGCGGGATGGTGAACATTTTTAGAAGCGCAAACCAACAAAGAGAGAACAAAGATATATATATTCCAATGAATTCGATGTATAAGATCAAGAAGTTATACAATAAAAGTAAAGACACTTTTATAGGGAATAAATGTATTGTTGCATTATATTAAAGGAAGGTGGAGAAGACAACCCATGCCTTGATGTTGCAAGGTCCCTTCCAATGGCTCTTTGCTCCAACACACACACCTTTTCTCCAATTCCTTTGATGAAGAAGATCCACAATCTGACTTAGAGAGCTAAAGCAAAGCTATCTCAAGTATAATCTATAGCAGAATTCTTCATGCATAAACAAGCCTTAGCATTTTCCATAAGAGATCCTTATTTAAATATGGTGAAAGAGTGATGGATGAGGAGATTAGGATGATCCCACTAAATCAGATAAGCGAGTAAGATCCAAACCGATCGGAGGCCACCTCATCTTCTATAATATTCCCTTCAAGAACTTTTGTGAATTTCACTTTTCCTCATGTTTAAGCATCGTCACACCCTATGCACAAGCAGCATGAGACGACGTCGCAGCCCAGTTTGGCGCAGCATGCGACGATCAAGCATCATCGCACCCCAAGCATAGAGCAGGGTGCGACAATCTCCTTTGACATTATTTTTAAGGAAGAAAAGCTAATCCACTTTTCTCATGGAGAAAGTCTCTTTTAGTGTTTTCAAGGAACATGGAAGTGAGTCAGGCACATATCATCAGTTGATCACTGGGGTGACCAAAATAATGTGTAAAAAATATGACTTTGAAATTAAGCATATAAAAAGAAAGTAAAATCAAGTAGTTAATGCACTCATCAAAAGAGTTCATGAAATACATATTTCAACCATCGGCACGTTCAGCACAGATTTAAAAGACAAAATTTTAGAGGTTGTAAATTCCAAACAGCAATATGTAAAAATAAAAGAAACATTATAGCAAGACAATTTACAACAGAAATTTAATTATTATGAGTTGAAAAAGGATGGAATCCTCATGCACAAAGGAAAAATATATGTGTCAAATGCAGGAGAGCTAAAAAATATAGTGTTGAGGGAAATGCACAATGTGCCATATGCAAGGCATCTAGGATATCATAAGACAATTGTAGTTGTAAGAAGCCAATACTTTTGTCCATGAATGAATAAATAAGTAGCTAATTACATATCCAGGTGTCTAGAGTTCTAGAAGCTTAAAGCATAGCATAGACATCCAACAGGACTGCTACAACCATTACCCATTCTTGAGTGGAAATGGGAAGTGGTTACAATTAATTTCATTACAAAGCTACCCAGAACTATGAAGCAACATGATTACATCATGGTGGTGGTAGATAAATTAACAGAATATGCACATTTTATTCTGGTGAAGACAACGCACAAGGCAGCAAACACTATAGAGATTTGCATGAAGGAAGTTGTCAGGCTACATGGAGTGTCTAAGGCAATTTTTTCAGATAGAGATCTAAAATTTACATCAAATTTTAGGAAATACTTGTTCAAAGACTTTGGGATAAGATTAATTATCAATACAATGTATCATCCATGTCAAATGGGAAAACAGAGAAGAATAACATAATCATTGAATACGTTCTCAGAATGTATGTGATGTACCAGCCATCAAAGTGGGAAGATTGTATCCACTTAGTGGAATTTTCTTACAATAATGGGTATCAATCCTCATTAAAAATGAGCCCATTTGAAGCATTCTATGGAAAGAAGTGTAACGCACCAGTGAGCTAGGATAACCCAACAGACAAAGCTATCATTGGGTTGGATTTGTTGCAGGAAATGGAAGAGCAGATGGTGAAGATCAAGGAAAATTTAAAGGTTGCCCGGGACATGCAGAAACATTATGCAGACAAGAATAGAATTTTTAGAGATTTTGAACCTATTTTTATAATAGTTAAAGAGAAACGAAGTTCGATAAGAGTGATTGTTTCCAAAAATTGTCATATATTTTGAAGCAGGTGAACATGTTTTTCTAAAAGTGAAAGCGAAAAGAAGTTCGATAAGATTGGTTGTTTCCCAAAATTGGCAGCAAGATATTGTGGGCCTTTTGAAATCTTAGAGAAAATAGGGTCAGTTGCATACATGATAGCTTGCTTGCATGGATGAGAGTGCATAATGTATTTCATGTATAATTACTAAATAAATATGTTCCTAAACCTAACCACATAATTGATTGAACTATGATCTAGGTGGAAAACGAAAGGGATTTTCGAGTGGAACCAGTACGCATCATGGAACGGAAATTCAAAGAGCTCTAGAAAAAATCCTTGGGGATAGTAAAGGTTCAATGGACCTTCTATGGTCCTGAAGATACAACATGTGATCATGAAGAATCTATGTGGGAGGAATACCCGTAAATTTTTGTTAATTTTGAAAAAAAAATGGAAGTTAAAAATGAAAGACTCAACTTTGGGAAGCTAGAGTTCCTCAGCCATATCTCAAAATTCTTGGTTGCCTGCATTGATAGCCCTGATAAAAGAATGGTGCAACCCGATCGACCGAAGGAAGTGAAGGGGTGGGATTCCTTGGGTTAGCAGATTGAGAAGAATGAGAGATTATGGTTGGGACTGTTGTTGGAGAGTAAAAATATTTCAGGATTTTATTTTATGAATATTATGATGTAAATTTGTATATATATATTGGCATGGTGTTGTGCACTGAGGAAGGTGCACAATTTTAGGGGATGGGGAATGTAACGACTCCACTATAATCCTCAATTTAATTAATGCATAATGTAGATATGAATATGGCTATGGCCAAGTGATGTAATATGTGAATAGTATTTTTTGTTTTTAATAAATATGATGTGATACCAATTGTTGGGAATATGGACAGAGATGGGGGATGATTTATCCACAAGAGAGGGGAATGTCTAAGAGAGTCTAAGAGGGGTCCAAGGAGGAAATTAATTATGGGTATTAATTCAACCCGGATTTTTTAATGTTATTATCATTGGTACAACCTTCTATTTTCTAGTTGAGTGTATGAGAGCTCAATCACTAAATACTTGTTAAGGTGTGGGTGTACAAGTCACATCCATAGTTATTGGAAGCATGGGGATGCAGTACAATCAACATTGGGTAGAGTGAGAAATCAACTATATTGGGAAAATAGAGGAAAATTCATATGGGGGAGGATATGCAGTGTTTTCACTTTGATTTTTGCATGAACAACAAGCAAGGGAAAGGAAAACAACATTGGAGCTAGAACAAGAAGGATGGGTGAATTTTGGAGCATGCGGGAGAATTTTTTAGCATTTTGGAGCTGAAGATTAAAGAGTCAGGTTATTGGGCCTGAAGAGTGAACTCTTGTGGGAGTTGCACTAGAACAACAATTGTTTGTTGTTGGTTGCTAGTAGTTTTCCTGGAAGTGAGTTCCCTTGAGTTCCCAGCAGAGATATTCATGGTTACCTTTGTTAGGGAGACCATGATAAAAGAATTGGACGCCTAATGAACTGAGAGTGGTGAATGGGTTGTTGATATTATGGTAGTTGTGGGAGGTATTAACCTCCATGTGTAACCTTTGGCTAGAATAGAATATTTTGGAAGAAAGAGAAACCCTAAACAAATGTGTAGAAACCCTAGAAGACAAGTTAACTCAGTAAAATAATTAATATTAAATTATTAGATTATAAACGGTCAAGTCGTCTGAGACAAGTGAAAAGAACCACTATAAATAAGAGATGATCTAGCTCATTTGTACACACTCACTTCACTCACTCTCTCAGTCAAGGATAGCGCAAGTTTGGAGGTGCAACTGATGCAGCTGAGTATTGTTCTTGTTCTGTGGCTTTGGTACTTTCTGTCTAGTGAGCTATCTTTGGAGAAAGATGTGCTCTCTTGGTTATCTTTTTGTTCTAGTGTTTCTTCTGGAATCATTCTATCTAGAAAAGGTTATGGTGCTTGGGGGTGGTTGCATGCCTATGTTTGGGTGACAATAGTGATATTGTCTATGGTAAAACGAGCACATCGAATATTTTAAAAGGGGTACATTCCTTGGCTTGGGTAGGTCAAGAGGAATAGAGCTGGAGAAAATTTGGGATAGTTGTAGAAGAATACCAGTGGGTTGTGGGTTATTAAATTGTGGGTGGATTGTGAGAGGCACCCTTCTTTTGTGGATTCCTAGCCTTAGCTCGGGGGTGACTTGTTATTGAGATTTGGAGCAACAAGTCTATGGTTGGGTGGAACGTCCTTCCCAAGCAGTTGGTTGCACAAACGTTTTAATAGATAATTTGTTATCTATTTTTTGAGTCTTTTATGAGTTTTATGGTTGTGTTTTACCGTGTGCATGAGAATCGTTTTTATGTGTAGTTGTAGATGATTATTTGGATGAATTATGTTCATTTGTAATGTATTAGATGAATTTAATTATGGGTATCAAAACCTAGTTAAATTTGTGTTTAATTCGTAGTTGGTAAGCTACAAGAATGAAGAAGTTTTCAAATTTATGTGTTTTCCGCATGTAATGTTCCTCGGTTGAGTTGGTGGACGTTACACTTCGCTTGAATCTAACCCAATGACATGGTTGTACTAGATCATGGGTTTCTATTCCAAGTTATTCTATTAATGATTTAGAAATTATATTATATTGAGAACCATTATCAAACAAAGCACTTACTTTTCTATCCTTCACTTAAAATTTGATTTGGAATAGTGCATTCATGTCTCCACTTTTCATTTGCTATTGCAATGTGATGCATACTATGGTTTCATCCACATCATGGGTGTTTTCTACCACTACATATTTTGTCTTAGTAGGTTCGTTTGCTCCTTTCTTGGACTTGTGCCACTTTGGACACAATTCTAGAAGAAGATAATACTTTTCATCAGTGTACCCATCCACATCGCAGTGTTTTCAATACCTGTCAAAATATCTCATTTTTTAGATTGTGGCTACAACTTTCTTTCCTTTTGGCTTGCTAGTCTCTTATTATCCCTTTTGTTGCTACCCATTCTTAGAGTTCATCTCAATGTAGACAGATTTCTTGCTTGACTCATCTATGTTTTTCACACTAAGAAGCTGCAATTTCCTTCAGATATCGTTGAATAAGCCTCCAAAGTATTTTGTCACTTCCCCTGGCTCTTCCAAAGAGATACCCATATTGACAGCGTGCTTCTGGAATTTAGAAGTGTATTCTTGTACACCTTGTCCCTATTCTTGCCAAAGGTCCTGCCATTTCATGTGCTTATCCTATTCATATCCTATGGGATAAAAATGTGCTTTTAACAATGGCTTGAATCCCTCCCATTTCGTAACCATCGGCCAAAATAAATTGCGAATTGTTTCAACCAGTGACTCAATGTTTTAGCATTAACTTGACCAACATACATTGGTATTTCAATATTTGCTTAAAATTTAAAAGGAATACTCGGATATGAAGAAAGAGTGTTTTTTTTAAATTAAGTCTCCAAGATTCTCACCTTTGGAATCTTCTTGGTCAACCTTGTGTGCTTCATGCTCAACCTATACTGAGTATCCTTCCTTACCCTTCATTACTAGTAGTTGTGTTACCATCTCTGTCAATATTGTAATGCTCTATTCCAGCCGAGAAAACCTAGCTATTAGATCTTCCTTGTCATGTTGTTCATGAAGAATCCCTACATTATTGGTTTTCTACTTCTCTCTAGGCCTTGCGGCACTGCTTCTCCATTGTCTTGGTATCGATTATGGGTGTTTACCATACATGTTCTTCAACAAGTTTTTCAAACTTGGGGTTTAATACCTTGTGATCCATAGATGATGGGAATATGGCATGTCTATGTCATCAACATGGATGCCTACTATGGAATTTAAATTTATAATGTCTCTACAATTATTCTCAACTCAATTCAAGCTTCTTCCAAATGGATTCGATACTATAAAAGGAGATCTTTGTTTCTGATTTGATTTGAACCTAGTCTATTTGTTTGTGGCACCAAGGCCATTTCCCACTAATGGAAAAAAACCAATTATGTGATTACAATTTTGATTTCTCAATTCCAATATGCCACCATAAACAAAAACACTCTAATATATCAACTAATTAGCATACTCTAACATCATAAGGATTAATCCAAACACTTCTCAACAACACATCCAATTCAAAAACTATGTGTGCAGGCAATAAGCATGATATATCACTCTTCTTATTGTCATTATACTCACCACATAGCCATGAAATAACACATATATTTATTCACATCTTTATAAGAGAATAATTGTAGGTAAGAATCAACCACGGCCTTGAGAATGCATAGAACCAATATAAGGTATGGTTGTAGGTATCATTATACATTCCTAGATCTCATGGGTTGAAAAACATAGGATTATCCAACACTCCCCATCAACTAGTGATGTAATCATGAATGAACTAGCTATAGGTAAATGCCCAAAATGCATCAGATTCAAACATAGCACCAGTGAAGAAATAGACCAATGATTGGACTAGAAATTAAGTAATTATAAGGAACCAATGTATGAATAAGCCTGTGATTTCTCTATGTGCATGTAATTTCTAAACCCACCGAATTAACAAATATATGAATGTTTTAAGGGCATACAAAGTGCTCCTAGGAAAGACAGTGATCAACAAATTATTTAATTATTGTTGTAGCATTTAATTGACACGATGATCAATCATTTTTTAAACCAAGTGATCAAATAAATTGGTGAATGTGATTAATTGATAACAGAGCTAAGAATCAATGTCATTATGGGGTTTTCTTGTGATTACAATATATTTAAAACTAGGCGATAATCAAGCATACATAAAATCAATCACACAACAATGAATCACATCATAACAACAGAGATTTTACCCTGAAAATTCAAATGGAAAAACCAACTTTGAATGGCTTTGCTCAACCTTGATTTCTCAATAATTTGCAGAATTACAATTGTGTTTTAACTCTCGGGAGAACTAAGATTAAAAAATCAAAAAGTTTTATCATGCAATCCTTCTCCTATCTTCCAAAGAACCCCTTCTCCAAACATTGTGTGGAGGTTTATAAGTTGAACGAACTGATGAGAAATATGAGTGAGCATTGTTCGCGTATGCAAAAAATGAATGTAGAAAAGAGAAAAAACCAAAAAAACAATAGGAACCATAACATATTACTTATCCTCATTTCTCAAGAAAATGATTATAAAGAGGTACAACGGATTCATCTAGTTTTATTGATGAAGTCAACTTTAAGTTCTCAGTTGGTCATTAAAAACAAAACCTGGATAAAACTCAAAGCAAGTAGTGCATTTATTTTTATTACTACTATATTAATAACCCTAAGAGAGAGGACCCTACATAAGTGGATCAAAGTTCACCCCCATTTCCTTCAATTTTAAAAGTCAAATCCCTCTAGCATGATTGGTTTCGAAGGGTTTCATTCTGTAAGGTGACTCAGGTTTGAAACTCGTTGTAGTCGGGAGGAGACACCTTGAAATTACATCCATGCCAAGGGTTGGTGTGGCCTAGGACAAGTGTGATCCTCGGGTGATTTTTATGGCTTAGATTCCCTTAGGTCATTATATCTTATACCACAGGCAAGTCCTACAACTAACGAACATGCTAGCAAACAAAAAAAAACATAAGAGAGGACCCTACAAGATCTGGTTAGGTGTACACCCATACCATATCAATTAATCCCAATTTAGGCAGAAAGTGTTCCCACTTTCTCAGTGAGATGGAGGAAATTAGTCTAAAAGGAAAACTAAGAGAACCATTTCTCCTAGGTAGGAAGTTTCCCTTGGCATCCCACAACAAAAGGTGAGTGTTGTTATTGTTTGGTGGGGCAAGTAAGCACTTCTAGCATTGTATATTATACAAAAGGAGGTTGAAAATATAGAATAGTATTTATTGGTTGATGGGCATGTCCTTCATATTCCAAAATGGAAGGCTCAAACATCTTCAAGTTATTCACATTTATCACATTATGGATTCCTAGTGAATATGGAAGATCTAGGTGATAAGCATTGTCCCCAATTTTCTAGAGGATGGTATAGGGTGTTGAAGTTTGAGCAGATTCGGAAGATATCCTGATTTTATTTGACCAAGACAAAACCCTAAAGAATATTATTATATTATATTTGTTAAGACGGTCCTATTGTGCCTTTGTAAAAGTCGGCTCTATTGTGCCTTGACAAGTAAAATGAAAAATAAAAGGATAAATTGATAGGTCGGCCCAGACCTAATTTTAGGCTATCCAAACTACTATTTATAAAGGAAGCCAACACCTCATTTGAACATATAACACACACTAGCTCTACAGCCAAGAAGAGAAGTGTGCAAGTCTTAGAGGAAGACACTATTGCAACTAGGAGGTGACGTTGTGGAGGTTCTTGGTCTAGTTCTCAGTTCTATCTTGGTTATGTAGTGTGTTACTCTTCCCTAGTCAAGGGTTTGAGGAGAATTTTTTTCTTTGTTAGTTATCTCTTGGAGAGAGGCATTGTTCTTGGTTGGTGAATCTGTATTGAGGAAGTTTGCTAGTTTTTCCCCCTAGAGGGTTTTCCCAGGGTAAATCTTGTGTATATTGTGGATGTTATTCTTTCAGTGATCCTTTATATGCAGTTATTGTGCTAATGGTTTAAAAGTAAAAGAACACTAATCTAATTAACTTCTTAAGACAAAAATTCAACAAAGGAGCCATATCAAAGAGGTTTGAGCTTGTGATGACACTATCCCTTGAAATGGTGTTTGTCCAAGTGTATCCATATGTGGTCACCCACCTAAGAATACACTTGCATGATATGATGATCTTGGATATTTTTATAGCAAACTTGAGAGGCCTCCAATGCTACAGCGACATGGGAGTGAATATGTGAAATATTATGAACAAAAGAGGCACTTTGTTGCTCCTTCTGTTGATGTTGAGTAGTATTTGTTGGTAGAGTGACAGGCAGCTCATAAGGATCCAATGGTTGGTATCCATAACAAGCCTCAAAAGGATAATAATCAATAGAAACATTAACTATCCATTGTAACTATGCTCACGAGGACATGGAGGTAAGAGTTCTGCCACTTTTTTTGGTGTAATAGATGTGGGCAGCATGGACTAGGCTACAATTATTTACTTCAATCTACCCATCAGTTTGGGGATGGAATGTTGTAGAGAAATGGAACTAACATCCCAATAAGTGTCAAAGCCTCTTCCACAATGTGCTGAGGAAACAAGAATCCCAATATGATACAACATTGAGAGGTATCCTGAAATTGGACCAGACATGAGCAGAAAAAGAGTTCACTTGTTTGTTGGGAAAAGGTGGTCTCGATGCATGGAACAAAGAGAGTCGTCTTGGAGAAATCACAGACTACCACTAGAATGCTCAGGGATTCCCAAGGCCTCAGAGGAACTAGTAAATCCAGATAAAGGCCATGTTTTTTATTGGTTGTCTTGCTAGTGCTACATAGAGAGCATTGGTGAATGAAATATATTCAATTGTATGTTGCATATATGGAAAGAAGAAATGGTGATGCAGATGCTAGAAAATTTCAATATTACTAAAATGTCATTCATATGATAAGGCAAGGGCCTCCTAGATGAAAGAACTAAATGGTCTACAGTCTGGTGCACAAAAATTTGGTTAAGGTGACATATCCAACCATATTGAATAAAGTTATCCAAAAAATGAGTCTAATTGACTTGTGTGGGATGATGTACTGCATGCCAAATTGTCCCAAAGAACCATAAGCATATAAGATTTCCCAAGCCTCGTAGAAAATGCAACAAACATTCAGAACCATATCAACCACCCAATTGGAAATACCCTTTTTATATTTGATCACCAAATGAAACTATAGTACGTAGGAATCCCATTTGAGATGGTGTTTCTCTTGAATCTTAGACTAAGAATTGAGACAAATCAAAGGGTAACAATCAATATGGAGAATGGTTTCCTTACCCAAAATGTAATGGTGTCATAGCTTTAAATATTTCATGAGAGCATAAAACTCTTTTTCATATGTGTTTTATTTTATCTTGGCCTCGGTCAAAGTCTCAAAATGATAAGCCATAAGGTGGACTACCTATTTTAGCACAACAATAGTGGAAAATTGTAAAGCATTTGTCTCAATCACAAAGAGATATTGAAAATTGAGAAGATGCATAACTAGATCAGAACACAAGGCATCCTTTAACTTATTAAATCTCTTTGTTCTTGAATTGGTCTAATTTACTATGCGTTGATTGGATAGTTGATTCAAAGGGAATGTTATGTGAGAGAAATGAGAGATGAACCACCGATAAAAACTCGCGCCGCCAAAGAAGCTCTTCAAAGTTGTTGTTAGACGGGACAATTGGAAAGATCTTGGACCTTGGTGGGGTTGGCACGAATTCCAACTTTATCAATGACCAATCCCAAATACCAAATGGATGTGTACCCAAAAAAATATTTTTTTCATTTCACCTGCAATTTGTGAGTTCTCAACAGTTCCAACAACAAGTGCACATGATGTTGGTGTGTTGGAAAATTGGTTTTCATTGATGTCAACTTTAGAAGAATTCTAGAAGCCTCTAGAAGTGATGGGTATAATTGAATAAGTCTCCAAATTTTTCCCCTTGTGGCATAGCTTTAAGCATGGCCCTCACGGGAATACACTTTGAAGAAATCTAAAAGAATCCCAGAGATGTAGTCATGAAGCCAAAAGTTGCTTGAGGAAAAAGAGGATGATGAACTCTACTAATGCATTTAAATCTCTCATATATGGGTATTTCTATTCATTCCATTTCCAATGGTAGGTGGTATGCCACATGGTTCCTCATGGTTGAGAAGATATTCCCTCTTGAAGATGGAATCCCCGAAGTATGGTTAAGAAGCCCTAAACAGTTATAACAAGAAGTGACAAGTTGTCCCAAATTAATCAAAAGAATAAAAGTTGTTGAAAACAATAAATTACAAGTCGGCCCCATTGTAAAATAAATATTAAGGATATTGTTGGTAAATTCGGCCCCAATGGAATAATCATTAAAAAATTAAATTGAATTTTATTTGGGTCAAGTCGGCCCTAAAAAGAGGGTGTCGGATCTAGTATAAATAAGGCACCTAGGAGTTCATTCATTACATCAAATAAAGTGATTTCTATCATAGGTAACCAAGGATATCTTAGGCGAATTTCAAAAGCGAGATGAAGTGAAGAAGGGAGAAATTCCAAGGGATGATGAAGTCTCGTGGTGATGTGATCTAAGGTATGTTATTTAAAGGTCATCTTAGCATTTTCTCTATAAATTTTTTTCTATAATGATTCAGATAGAAAACCTTGGAGGTTGTTGAGAATACATATCAGGGTACCTATGGTGAAATTTCCAGCTTCCAGGTTGTTGTATTTTTGGAGATGCACTCTATGGAAGATAGGGTTTTTTACTAGTCCTGAAACTAGTCTCAAACAGGTGTTCTGAGAAAAACAGTCATAACTTCTTCATAGAGAATCCAAATTATGTGATACAAATTGAATTGGAAAGAGTACATTCCATAGAATTTTTGTGTGTGTTTCAGAACTAGATATCAAATATTCAGTGTGTAGCGTGCTCTACAATTTCGCTCTCCATAATAGGCCATAATTCAGCAAGTTCTGTCATTTTCCCTATAACTCCTTTTTAAGGACGATTCAAGGAGTGAAACTTGTATGAATTTTAGAAAAGATATTGAAGAAGACTAGGTAAGATTTTCATACACTTATTCATTATAGGTACATAGTTATGCTTGTTCAAAGTTAGGTTTTGTGACTAATCCAAAAACTAGTCCTGTGAAACTAAAGTAAATTCAAATGAAGATGTTATCCTTTTGTTGAAGAAGTTGAGGAAGATATGCAGGTATGTGATCACTTACCCCACGTTGATACATGACTAAAGGTATGTTTTCTATGTGTTCTATTTTTATGGTTATGGTATATGCTTAAGGCATATCTTGGATGGTTTGGCACATGCTTAAGGCATGTTCTTGGCACATGGTTTGAGGCATATGTTGATGATGTTGAGAATATGTATGAGAGATGATCTTAGTGATATTGGCATATGATTGAGTAGATATGGATTTTTGATGATGATGTTGATGATGAGATATTAGTATCAGTGGCAGATACAGTGAAAGTAACAGTGATAGTGACAATGACAGTGACAGTGACAGAGATAGTGACAGGTTGATTATCAGTGATAGGTTGATTATCGGTGACAGGTTGAGTCTATACTTATATTTCAGGGCAGATAACACAACGATTTGGAACTTCCTTCATCTTGGAGCTTGTAAATCAAGGGGTTGGAGCTGGAGAACACAAGGAGTTGCAGCTTCCTTCATCTTGGAGCCTGTAAATCAGGGGTTCGGAGCCTCCTTCCAGTTGGAGATGGAGAATTTGGGGAGTTGTAGCTTCCTTCAAGTTGGAGCCTATAAACAGGGGTTGGGAGCCTCTTTCTAGTTGGTGCTGGAGAATTTGGAAGTTGGTGCTTCCTATGAATGTAATATTTGATATATATAAGAAATCATTACGTGGTTTTATCCCATTTGGGTTTCCACGTAAAATTCATGTGTATTGTGCATCTATGGTTATGTGTTGTTGAATGGAATTGCTCATAATATATTGAATGAAATCATAAGTGATACACTGTTGATAAATTGATGCTTACATATTATGGTTAAAAGTAGTAAAAATTGCATAATATTGATTCACCCCCCCTCTCAGTATTCCAACAATTGGTATCAAAGAAGGTTCCTTCAGAATCAGTCTAACCACTGGAAGGTAGATCATGGATTGCACTAAGAATGGAAAGTCAATGTTTGATGGTCAAAATTATTCCTTATGGAATAAAAGGATGAAAATATTTTTACATGCACAAGGATTTGATGTCTGGCAAGTAGTAGTACATGGATATACGACACCTACCACTCATCCAATGGACAAAGATGGAAGGAAACTCGGTGGAAACGATTCGAAGGATAAAAGTACTATTCTAGGTATTCTGGCTAATTCAGTATTTGTCAGAGTTATGCATTGTGATACTGCAAAGGATCTTTGGGACAAACTTCAAAATATTTACGAAGGAGATGCCAAAGTAAAATGGGCCAAGCTTCAAATCTATAGAGATAAATTTGAACAACTGAAGATGAAGGAAGATGAAGACATTGCAGCTTACGTTTTGTGAGTTGATGAAATTGTGAATGCTATCAAAGGGTTGGGAGAAGAAATTAAAGGCATGATGGTGGTTCAAAAGATACTAAGGTCTCTTCCAATGAGAATTGATCCAAAAATTTCATCCATAGAAGAAAGAGCAGATCTTTCCACGTTGAGCATGGACAAGTTACATGAAATTCTTACAGCTTATGAAATGAGAACAAATTAGGGAAATCCATCCAAGAAGGAAGCAGCATTCAAAGCATCCAAGAAGAAAAAGAAAAATAAGCAAAATCCAAATTAATATTGTAGTTGCAGTGATGATTCAGATGAATATGAAGAAATGACCAACTTCGTAAAGAAGTTAAAGAGCTTCCTTTTAAATGTTTAATTATGATAAAATTGGTCATTTTGCTAAGAAATGTCCATATGCTATGAACAAAGAGAATGATGAAGAAGAAGTTCCCAGGAAAGAAAATAAATATCAAAAAGTGTTGGAAATGTGTAACAGTTAGATTATGCTTGTCATTGATGGCAAGTACAACAGTGAAGATGACAGGCAAACAGAAGACAAAGGAAATTAAGCTCAGGAGGAATAGCAGTCTTATATGCGCAAGAAGCACAGGAAAGAGACCGAGAACCGTCGGATCTCACTCGGA
>SNQJ01S0001658.1:258621-290909 GCA_010110895.2 Picea sitchensis | reverse complement strand
TTCACCCCCCCCTCTCAGTTGTCCAACAAAAAGGAGACAAGAAAATAAACAAAAAGAAATTCTTGAAGAAAAGTCTCTACTCAAAAGAGGATAGTTTCTCATCAGATGAGGATGATGATAACAACAATGATTCAGAAAGAGTACTCTTCATGGCATTAGAAAATGATGAAGAAGATTATGAAGAAGAAGGTGAAGTGGATCTCAGAGTAGAACTAATCAGTGCCTTACATGAGCTAAAGAGAGAAATAAAGAAAAACAAATCACTCAAGGGAGAATTACTCAACCAAAAAGAGGATTCTCAAAATCCTAACTCCAAATAAGATCAGCAGATGATTATGAACCTAAAATTCCAAATGGAAGGAGCTAGAAGGATTGAAGAAATACTCAAAATCCAACTGGAAGAAAAAGAGAAAGAGAATGAGAACTTGGAAGCAGAAATAGTCTCACTGAGGAAGGAACTTGAGAAGAAGGACATGCAACAAAACAGTACCAAAATATTAAATAAATCATCGGCAGTCAAAGGCCATACTATGACAAGTCCGAACTGGGATTCAAACAAACACATACTGAGAAGGGTTCGAGATCCATGACAACAGAAATGGAAGCAAAGCAAAGAAGTTATGCAAAGGTCATCAGAGGTCCCATCAAGAAGGAAGAATGCAAGAGAACTCAATAAGAAGATTACAAAAGAACGACACCACCTAGAAGATCCATATTTCATAATCAACAACCAACTATGGAAAGAACTCAAGAAAAATACTACAAAAAAGAAACATCATTTAGAAGATCTCCTACACCAAGGTATCAAACTATTTTTCTTGGTTTATGTTATTCTTGTAACAATTTTGGGAACAAGGCTATAAATTGTAGAGCCTATACAAAGAATAGAAGCAATTATGAAGGCTACTCTAGAATGAATCGTCTTAGAAAACCTCATGAAGCATATAACATAAACCATAACAGTTTTGGCTCATTAAATGATGAAGTAGAATGTTATAAATGCAACAATTTTGGACACATGGCCAAAGATTGTAGATTGGCAGTTCTTCTAAAGGAACAAAAGAAGGATTTCAATAATCATGTAAAAGAACCATCAAGAATATGGATAAGGAAGCAGGATAAACTAAATATTGAAGAATGTTCTATTTCTCTACAAGACCAAAGCAGATCAAGTGATTGGTACGTTGATAGTGGTTGTTCAAAGCATATGGCAGGTGACAAAGACAGGTTTGTAACTATGAACAAAGAAAGAGATGGATCAGTTTGGTTTGGCAATGATAACTCGAACAAAATTATAGGAAAAGGCATGGTCAAGCTTGGAAGCAAAGATGCCATGGCATAAAATATCTTATTTGTCGAAAATATGAAGCATAATATTGTAAGTGTGAGTCAAATGTGTGACCAGGGACATACTCTTCTATTTGACTCAGAGAAGTGTGAGTCAAATGTGTGACCAGGGACATACTCTTCTATTTGACTCAGAGAAGTGTGAGATAAGGAAAGAAAGATTGGGAAAATTGGTGGCTACAGCAGTAAGTACTCCAAACAACATATACATTTTAAATGAGATTGGAAAGGAAAGATGTTTCTTGGGAAAGGAAAATGAAAGTTGATCGCTTTGGCACAGAAGAATGGATCACATGAAATTTAACAATCTTGTCAAGATTAGCATAAAGGAAGCGATAAGAGAGATGCCAAAAATTTCAAAATCATCCAATACTATGTGTAAGCACTGTATGCATGGAAAACAAGCAAGAACTGAGTTAAGAACAAACGAATAGTCTACAACAAAACTATTGGAGATTGCGCACATTGATCTATGTGGAACAATGAGAACAAAAGGACTGAATGGCGAACAGTGCTTCATACTACTTATTGATGATTTTACGAGAATGATCGCAGTCAACTTTCTCAAGAAAAATTCACAGGCATTTGAATGTTTCAGGATATTCAAAGAGATGGTTGAAAATAAAACTGATTTGAAAATCAAGTGTTTAATATCACACAATGCAGGTGAGTTCACATCAAAATAATTCATGGACTTTTTTAAAGATCATGGAATAAAAAGGCAGTTCTCAATGGCTAGGACACCTCGGCAAAATGGAGCAGTTGAAAGAAAGAATAGAACTGTAAGATAAATGGCCAGAACCATGTTGAAATATTTTGAGTTGAGTAATGTATTTTAGGTACAAGCAGTACACACAGCTATTGATATATTGAACAGGGGAATGCTTAGAAGTAACAGTGAAAAAAATCCATATGAGTTATGGAATGGATGATCAGCAAATGTCAAGAATTTTAGAGTATTTGGAAGCAAATGTTAGATAAAAAGAGAAGATGACAGAGTTGGAAAATTTGATTCTCGAGTTGATAAAGGCATATTGGTTGGATACTCAAGAAAAAGGAAGGCATACAAATGTTACAACCTATGACTGAACAATATAGTGGAAAGTATAAATGTAAATATTGATGAAACAAATGTGTCGAATATCAAAGAAGAAAGAAAAAAATCTAAAGAGCGGGAAACAGAAGAAGAACTAGAAAATGTAAAGGTAGAGAAGAAGAAGCAGAAGAAGAGAAGCATCCAAAAGCAGAACAAGAACAAAATGACCAGCATGAATTTATGATTCCCTCCAGGACACCTAACCATCGAGTTCAATAGAATCATCCACCATAACAAATTATTGGAGATAAAAATGAAGGAATAGAAACTAGAGGAAGCAGATGGGTATGTACACCATAACAAAGACACATAGCACTATTATCCGCAGTTGAACCCACTAGCTTTGAGAAAGCTAGCAATGATGAACATTGGATCAAGGCCATGGAAGAAGAACTGAATCAAATAGAGAAAAATGAAACATGGTAACTAGTTCCAAGACCTAAGGACAAAAATGTAAATGGTACAAAATGGATGTTCAAAAACAAACTAAATGACGATGGATATGTAACCAAAACCAAGGCAAGGTTAGTATGCAAAGGATATGGTCAAGTTGAAGGAGTATATTTTGAAGAAACTTTTGTCACTGTTTCCAGAATCGAAGCAATCATAATGATCTTGGCCTATGCATGTTCCAAGAGAATCAAAGTATATTAGATGGATGTAAAATCAACATTTATAAATGGTGAATTAGAAGAAGAACTCTACATTGAATAGTCAGAAGGGTTTTTACTGTCAGAAAGAGAGGATTACGTTTGCAGAATGAAGAAATATTTGTATGGACTTAACCAATACCCTAGAGCCTGGTATTCAAAATTGGACAAGTATTTACAGCAACAAGGATTCAGAAAGGGTAATTCAAATAGAAATCTCTACATAGAGGTTGATAGGGACAGCATACTTATCATTGAAGTATATGTAGATGACATTATCTTTGGAACTGATGATGAAAAGAAAAGTAAGAATTTTTCTCAAGACATGCAAAATAAGTTTGAAATGTCACTACTTGGTGAATTAACTTTATTTATGGACTTCAGACATCTCAACTGGATGATGGTATTTTCATTTCCCAAACCAAGTACATGAAAAAAATGTTGAAGAAGTTTGAATTGGAGGATTGCAAACTCGTAAGTACTCATATGGTGACTGGTTGCAAGTTGAGTAAATATGATGAATCTAAGGAAGTGGATCAAAGACTATATAGATCAATGGTTTCCATCTTACTCTATGTGACAACCTTAAGACCAAATGTAATGCAAGCAGTTGGACATGTTTCCATATTTCAAGCAACACCAAAGGAAACTCGTGTGTTGGTAGTAAAAAGAATCTTCAGATATCTTACAGAAAAATCAGAGTTTGTATTATGGTATCCAAAAGGAAATGAGTTGACTATGGTCGCCTACGCAGATGTAGATTGGGCAGGAAGCATTGATGATCGAAGAAGTACTAGTGGAGAAGCCTTCTACTTGGGTAACTGTCTAGTATCCTAGTTAAGTAAAAAGTAGTCCTCAGTATCATTGTCTACAACAAAAGCAGAATATATTGCAGCAGCAGCATGTTGTACTGAGGTTCTTTGGATGAAGCAAACACTGCAAGACATACAAGTAAAATATGATGAGACCATCTCTATACTTTGTGAAAATACTAGTGTTATAAGTATATCTAAGTATCTAGTGATGCATTCCAAGACCAAACATATTCTGATCAAGTTTCACTTTATGGTTGAACAAGTTACAGAAACCAATATCAAGTTGGAGTACAATGGGACAAAGGAACAGATTGTAGATATCTTCACACAACCTCTCCAAAGAGAGACAGTTGAGTATCTTCGATAGAAAATTGGAGCAATTTATGCCTCAGAGTGATCTACACGGAATTTTGCAAAGAAAACACGAGAAGAGAAATCACCGGGAAGACTCAAACTGTGAAGAGTGGATTGTTGAATGATTATATCATTGATGAATGTTTTGTATATATGTCAGTGGTTGACATCATCATGAAGCACCAACGGACAAAAAGAACTAGAGGAGAGGCAGAACAAGAGCAGGAAATAAAATTCAAAAGCATGAATACTGGGAAAGAGATTGTCAAAAGAAGGTATATTGTCAGGGGGAGTTACCCTTTTCCATTGATGTCAAAGGGGGACAGAAATAACAAAATCATGAAGACAGGGGGAGCATTGGTCGTAGGGAGAGCATGAGTGTTTCCATCAATTTCAAGAGGGGAGATTGTTGGAAAATTGGTTTTCGTTGATGTCAACATTAGAAGAAATATAGAAGCCTATAGAAGTAATGGGTGTAATGAAGAAGTCTCCAAATTTGTCCACTTATGGCATAGGTTTAAGCATGGCCCTCATGGGAAGACACTTTGAAGAAATCTACAAGAAGCTCGGAGATGTGGTCATGAAGCCTGAAGTTTCTTGAGGAAAAAGTGGATGATGGACTCTACTAATGCATTTAAAGCTCTAATAGATGGATAGTCCTCATCATGTCATTTTCAATAGTAGGTGGTACGCCATGTGGTTCCTCACAGTTTAGGAGGTATGCCCTCTTGAAGATGGAAGCCCCAAAGTATGGTTAAGAAGTCCTAAACAGTTATAACAAGAAGTAACAAGTTAGCCCCAAATTAATTAAAAGAAGAAATGTTGTTGAAAACAAGAAATTTCAAGTCATCCCATTGCAAAATAAATATTAAGGATATTGTTGGTAAAGTTGGCCCCAATGGAATAATCATTAAAAATTTAAATTGAATTTTATCTGGGTCAAGTCGGCCCTAAAAAGAGGGTGTCGAATCTAATATAAATAAGGCACCTAGAAGTTCATTTGTTACATCAACTAAAGTGATTTTTATCTAAGGTAACCAAGGAGATCTGAGGTGAATTCAAAAGAAATATGAAGTGAAGAAAGGCTAAATTCCAAGGGAGGATGAAGTATTGTGATGATGTGTTCTAAGGTATGTTATTTAAAGGTCATCTTGCCATTTTTGCTATAACTTGTTTTCTAGAATGATTCAGATATTGAAACTTGGAAGACGTTGAGAAGACATATCAGGGTACCTGTGGCGAAAATTTCATCTTCTGGGTTGTATTTTTGGAGATACACTCTGTGGAAGATATATTTTTTGACTAGTCCTGAAACTAGTCGCAAACAGGGGTTTTGAGAAAAACAATCATAACTTCTTCATAGATGATCCAAATTATGTGATACCAAATGCATTGGAAAGAGTACAATATGTATTATGTTTTGTGTGCATTTCAGAACCAGATATAAAATATTCAGCGTGTGGCATGCTCTACAAGTTCGCTCTCTAGAATAGGCCAAGATTCAGCAAAGTCTGCCATTTTCGCTATAACTCATTTTCAGGGATGATTCAAGGAGTCAAACTTGGAGGAATTTCAGAGAATATATTGAAGAAGATTGGGTACAAGTTTCAGACCTTTAATTATTACAGATACGGAGTTATTCTTGTTGAAATTTAGGGTTTGTGACTGGTCCAAAAACTAGTCCCGCGAGACTGAAGTAAAGTCAAATGAAGATGTTATCCTTTTGTTGAATAAATTAAGGAAGTTATGCAAGTTTGTGATCACATACACTAGGTTGCTACATGACTAAATGTAGGCTTTCTATGTGTTCTATTTTGATGGTTATGGTATATGTTTAAGGCATATTTTGGATGGTTTGGCACATGCTTAAGGCATGCTCTTGGCACATGGTTTGAGGCATATGTTGATGATCTTGAGCATATGTATGAGAGATTCTCTTAGTGATATTGGAATATGATTGAGTAGATCTGGCTTGTTGATGATGATGTTGATGATGAGATATCAGTATCATTGACAGTGACAGTGACAATGACAGTGACAGAGACAATGACAGGTTGATTATCAGTGACAGTTTGATTATCGGTGACAGGTTGAGTCTATACTTATATTTTAGGGAGGAAAGAAGGGGCAAGGAAGAGGGGTTGTAGCCTCCCTCTAGCTCGATATGGAAAACAGAGGGATTTGGAGCTTCCTTCAGGTTGGAGCCTCCTTCCAGTTGGAGCTGGAGAATTTGGGGAGTTGTAGCTTCCTTCGGGTTGGAGTCTGTAAACAAGGGGTTGGAGCCTAATTCCAGTCGATGCTAGAGAATTTGGAAGTTGTTTCTTCCTATGAATGTAACATTTGATATATATAAGAAAGCATTATGTGATTTTCTCCCATTTGGGTTTTCATGTAAAATTCATGTGCATTGTGCATCTATGGTTGTGTTGTTGAATGGCATTTCTCATAATATCTTGAATGAAATCATAAGTGATAAACTATTGATAAATTTATGCTTACATATTTTGGTTAAAAGTAGTAAAAAATTCATAAAACTTATTCACCCCCCTTCTTAGTGTTCCAACATGGTGTTCATCTCGAGTATAGTTAAAGATGAGAATGTCATACAAATAAATCACAACAAAACATCCAAGTGTGGACAAAAAATGTCATTGATCAATCTCATAAATGTAGCAGAGGTATTCATGAGCACAAAGGACATCACTCATATAAACCAACTTTCATTTTGAATGTTGTTTCTCAAGTGTCATTGGAATTTATGTGAACTTGGTGATATCCAACAGTCAAGTCCAACTTAGTAAAGTACTTGGAACCTTTGAGGTGGTCAAGGAGATCATCAATACATGGTAAAGGATAGCACTTTTTAACAATGGCCTTTGAGAGCACAGTGATCAGTAACCAAATGAAATTCACATGTCTCATTTTTAGGAATAATGAACATTGGAGAGCCACAAGGGGAGGAGCTAGGTTGAATACAAGTAGATTCAACCTAAGTTGGCGTTCAAATTTAGCAACTTCATGAGGAGAAAAGTGGTATGTGGGAGAATTGGGGAGAGAATCCCCGGGAAGTAAGTCAATGGAAAGTTCGATGGGATAAATAGGAGGCATGCTCTCGAGAAGGAGAAATACATTTGACAATTCCTCATGTAAAGGGTGCATAAAGGGGAGGGATGTGAATCGTTATATCATTTAATATGGAAAGAAACAAAAAATGAGATGAATTTACTTAGATTGACTTGCTGAACATCAGTGTTTCTAGATGGAAGGGAGGGTCTAGGAACCGCAAAATAGGTGAGCTCATGTTTTTTTCCATCCTTAAAAAATTTATAAAAGTTATGATGGGTGCCATACAAGGCATTATGTTGGTGTGGATAAGGGATCCCCAAGGGTAAGTAAGCACAAACGAGGGGGAAACATCACACTCAATTGTATCCTAAAAAGAACCATTGGAAAAAGTAATAGCATATATTTTATTGACCAATAACCAAGGTTCATCCTTTTGTTCCCTACCCAAATGATAATGAAAGGGATGGGAAGTGATGGGTAGTTGGAGGTGATTGTAAAATCCATGAGAGACAATGTTATTTTGACTTCCAATGTCTATAATCATAGTGGAAATTTGGTTTTTTATTTGGCAATTGTGGGTAAAGAGGGGGTCAGTATCTTGTTATGACGGGTCTTTGGTCATCAACAGAAAAGTGGGATCAAGAGATGTAGCGTTTTGAAGGGTAATTACATTGGAATCAATAGGGTGTGCAAGAAATAAAGGGTAACCCACATGGTCAATGGCATGTTGATCTATATAGATCACTTTAGTTGTAGCTTTGTGTTGTAGGATCAAGTATCCTACAGAGGAATGATTTCGAGTTCTGTGATATTGACACCAACACCCAGATCAGGAAGGGGTAGTGGAGCACTAGGTGAAGAAGATGAGGCATGTGGTGAGTTGATTGTGGTGTGTGCAATAGGGAAACACAATGAAGGAAGACAAGGGTGTTTCTCCATTTTACATTCAGCAATTAGGAAAAAAATGAAGGCATGGTCAAGGGAAGTTCTATCAAACAATTCAACCTCATGTCGAAAATGCCAACTAACCATAATTGAGTTTTAAAATAAGTACCTCTTCAAAGTCCTGGATGTGAATTTTGATCCTGAGCTTGGTGAAAAGATCAATGTGTTGTTGGACGTACTACCCTGGGGTTTGGAAAAGTTGTAACCATCTTCACATCAGATTCGGTAAATAGTTGGGAGGGTAAAAACGTTGATGAATGGCTTAAGTCATGATCTGGAGTTATTAGATCAGGGAGTTTAATTCAATGTATATCTTCATAGACATGGATTGGGTCTCCCACTAGGCCTGTCCCATGCCTTCCATTTAAAACCCAATGACTTTCAAGCTTGTGGCTTCATGCATATTTGGACATGTCTTAACAATCTATGTAGAGAGCTTGTGGATCCAAGAATCTAGCAGTGCCCCCTGCATCTGACATCCATACTTGGGTAGTGAAAAGTGAGTAGCCAACTTGAATTTAGAAGAGGATGCCTAAGGTTTTACCTTCATGGTTTCTCTGAAAGAAAGGGAGGTCTCCTATGCCAAACTAGTAGTTTGTGCCTCAGATTATTTGAAAGCATGCTCACAACAGTGGAGGCAATGTGATTGATGTCGAATGTCAGACATTCATTTGAAGCCCAAAACAAATTAGTGTTGGAAGAGAACAGTGTCTGGTGTGTAGGAAATGTCCTCAAAAGGACCTTAGGGAAAAGCAAGGAAACAATGAGAAAAAATAATAGCAGATGTCATGAAAAAAAATATTTGGGTGGGAGGGCAACCTCCAATGAACCGGATCCAAGAGAGATAGCATCTCGGGTGGGAGGGAAACCTCCAATGAACCGGATCCAAGAGAGATAGCATCTCGGGTGGGAGGGAAACCTCCAATCAACCCAAAGAAAATTTGATGTTATTTAATATGTATGTTATGGGTGGGTGTTGAGCCAAATAGAACCACAAATAATGCCAAGAGCAATTGGGGTGGTGTAACACACCCAACCCCTTAGTTGGTTGTTTAAGGAATGGGGCATCAAAATTTCATTCTCCTTAAGTAATCAAACCCTCCATCCATGGTATCTGATTTGGAAATTAGGGCCTAGCCCCTTTCTCTTTAGTGACCATCACATATGACCACAGGCTATGACCGGAAGCCAAAACCACAGGCACCTATTTTGGTGCTTCGTAACTTCAGGCTCGAAAGTTTTTTATTCATCATGTTAGCACTCTGTAAATCTGTTCGGATAACAAACAGACGACAGAGGTAATTGTTTCAACAAACTTTGAGGCCTGAAACTAGCCTTTTGGACCTGGAGAGGGCTCTCTCGGTTTGGGGACCAGAGAAGCCAGTGAGAGCATTTAGGGAAATGACCGGTTCTACTTTGGGAGGGTCTGAGGGGGGTTATGTCAGTGGTTTCAAGTGACTCAGACGCAAGGGGAGTTTCAACATCCTCTTCCGAAATATCCTCTGAGATGGCCATAAAAATATTTTGTTCCTTACACTTGTGGCCCGAAAAATATTTGTCATCACAATTATAACAAAGGCCTTTGAGTTGGCGTTCATCCATTTCATCCCTGGTCAATTTTTGGATCTTTAGTGGAGCGAAGGGAGTAGTGGGATTTATTGGTTTAGTGCAAGGAATAAAGGAGGGTTTTTTGTTTTGAGAAGATACAACTTGTTGTGCTTCTTTATCTCTTTTATTAGCCTCCACCCAAATCTGAGGCCGAGCCATGAGGACATGGGCACAAATCTCAACCTTGAGGCCACTGATAAAAAATTCTTGGAAAAAGGCATCAGCCATGCCCTATGTCCGAAAAGCCAGGCGCTCAAAAGCAGCTATAAAGTCTTCCATTGTTCCAGATTGTTTCAACTTTGTAAAATGGCCTAAATGGTTCATGTCAGTGTCAAAGCGTTCATAAATCTCTGCCACGAAGTGTGTCCAAGAAATATACCCTTGACGGGAAGTTTTTCTCCATTGCCACCATTGCCAACGTTCTTGATCTAGATGGAGAACACCATATCGGATTTTGGCCAAGTCATCTGTAATGTCGTATAAAGAGAAATAATGTTCCATTTGGGTTACCCAACCAGTGGGGTCTGAGCCATCAAATTTGGTCATATCCACCCGCGGAAGGCGTAGGTCATGCTAAAAGTGTTGGGACTAAAAATTACGGGATTGAGAGGAAGTTTCAGCTTCGGTATGCGGAGGTGGGTCAAATAAAGGGGAATCTGCAGGGATATGCATCTTGGTGTAGATCATCGAAATTACAGATTCAAGTTGGGTAGTCATGTCTTGTTTGAGTTCTTCGATTGAGGTGGCAATGGAGGACTGCATGTTTATATTGAGGGCATCAACATTCACACTGATTTGTTTGACTTCTTGTTGGGTCTCTGTGAAATTAGATTTTAAGGTATTGAAGCGAGCTTCCAAGTCTTGGCTACGGGTATGGGCCATGATGATGAGGGAACTGAAAAGGGGAGGGTGGGGTCAAAAAAAATTCTGAAAAATGATAGGTGTGAATGTGATAAGGGTGAAGAGATAAATCCAATGGAATAGGTCTCAAATATTGGTGCAAAAATTTCCAGACTTTTTTTTTTTTTTTACACCTGCAGAGTTATACTCCGGTCTCAAGAATTTTGCAGTGATGAAATGCCCAAATGCTTAACCACGAAGAATTGTGTAGTGATTTGGCAACTCGAACACAGTTGCGCGGTAATAGATCTTGTCTATTTTAATTTTTGTTTCCGTCCCCAAGGGTTAGGTATTCAAGGGTTCTACAGACAAGGGTTTTCCCTGTGCTATAGCTCTCTAATATACGTGCGGGGTCCAACAGTAGTACTCGGCCCAATATCTCAGGGAACTAACTAAAGAGGCTAGACCGTGCCCTTACCCGTACTACCCAAGTACTAGAGAGTATCTTCCCGAGTGTTGTTCTTGGTGGCACTATAGCAGTCAGGCAGCCGATCAGTTTATCTAAAGAGGGCTTCAGGAAATCTAGGTCAATCCGTACACAGGTGTTGTTTGCTGCTCTACCACTTGAAGGGGTACCAACAGGGGTTACAAGGGTGGCCAAAAAATGTGCGCTTAAGTACCACTTGTATTTCCTGCGTGTATGAATCCCTCAACTGTGGGTTTATGCACATAACAACAAATCTTTGTGGCTTAAAGACGTCGGAATATGTCTCTACCCTGGAAAAAAAAATTATCCCACAATTTATGTCAAGGAAAGTGCTCTGATACCACTTGTAATATTCCAAATATAAAAAGTATGCAGAACAGAAATAAAATTCTAGAAATGGCAGATAAACAACAATATAACCAGAACAACACCACAATAACATTGAAATGGTATCAAAATAACACCAGAAATAACACTTTGATTCTGAGAGCAATTTTCATGGGTTTCTTCGAGGGGGAAACCTACAGTAGAGCAGAGCTCTATTACAATAATATCCAAGCTAGGGTTCTCATACCCTTGACTCCTATTTATACTAAATATGTCTATCAATAGAACCATCTAGAGGAAGATCCTTCTAGAAGCGGAAGCTTCTATTAGGTCTTCTTACATTCGACTTATTCTACTTTATTGCAAGGCCTTGTTGATATTGACCTTTATTACATCGGTATACATTGTTCTACCCATGTGAGGGGTTAGGTCCCTAACACTCGGGAGAATATGTCTCCGCGTGGGATATGGATTTAAGACTGTGGCTAGATTTAACACCTTAGAAATAATGGGTTCTAGTTATATTGGCTCAAGAAAGTAAGACTTTGGGCTATGGAGTCGATTTGAGAAAAAATGACAGAAAAAAATGAATCGGTGACTGAACTTGAGAAGATAAGGCTAAGCGGGCAACAGTCTTCAGTGAAAAATCGTAATGTGTGGCGGGGAGAAAACGCATGAATTAACTCGGAGCACCAATGTGGATGAATTCGGAGTTAACTTTTACAAGAAAACATTTTGTCTAAATGGCGCGAACAAGGGGCGTTGCGCAGCGAATCCACAGGTTCGAAAATTCATTCCGAATTAGACAGAAAAAGATGTGAATAAAGATGACAGGAAGCATGTATGCAAAGAAAGAGACATAATACATCCAACTGCTACAATTAGAATATTTTCATCAAAGCTACAGGACTTTTGCATTAAGCTTCGGTCGAACTCAAATTACATGCAATAGTTTATTATCTATACTAATTTTGCCAACCAACCTGGCTTACATCGAAAAAATCAAATATATAAATGAGGGTGTCACTTGGGCTACCCTACTCTTCTAACTATTATCTTTGCAAACTAAGAAACTAATTGTTCTGCATTACAAAACTCTTCGCATGACGTTTTCCAAAAATAGACAAAAGATACATCTGGCTACATCATGATCATTGTAATCCGCCACAGGGATTCTGTTGTCGATCAGGTATCTGGATGGAAAAGTGTTTATCAAAGTCTTGTTGTCTGCAGTAATGGCTTTGATTTTCTGTCGCGCGCTCATTCATTGGGGGAAGTGTGCGCGACAAGTGGTTGTAGACATTCACGATCGTTATTAAAATGGAAAAATGTCTTGGGCAATGTCTCCCTCAAAATTGTCAAGCTTTGTCGTATGTTTGCGAATATAGGAACGAACTCGGCTAATCTTGTTTCTTCTGCTTGCTGGCGAGAGCTACGCGGGATATCTCTTCGCTCGCTTCACATTCTCTGGAGTGTTTGGCATATCTTTCTTCTGACATTTGTTGTGCCTTGCGCAGCTGTAAAACCGTATCTTGCGCCTCCCGGAGCTGTCTTTTTAGCCATGTCACGTTCCCTTCACGACCTTGTGTTGTTGATGCTTCTGTGATTTTTGTTTCCAGTTGTTGTTGGTACAGTTCAACAACGGCTAGCTTCGATTTCTTCAGCTACTGAGGTGTTTCTTGATCATCTGAGCATGCAGCACCCATCCTCCTCGTTCTGCTCTGACTTCCTCGACTGGTACTTTCAAAAGGCTCCAGGCGGATGATGCGCATACGTAATTGTTCAACGATTGGTCATGTGTGCGGCTCATCTGAGATTCGAGTTTCCCTAGATTCATTTTTCTTCCTTGGTCTGTCCCTTCTCTGAGGTATATGTTGTTGGGGCGACAGGACTTCTACTATCCCTCCTTGTTGTGCAGTTCCTTCCATTCCGAGTTCTGCGTGGTGTGATGTCGTATTTCCCATAGGTAAAGGGAAAATCCCCCTTTTATCTTTGGGGATGCCTGTTGTGAGAGAGAATGAATCCCAATCACTCTAGGGCTTGGGTCTGGCGATCATGCCACTATGTGTACACTTCTTTATGTTATGATAGGTCGCCATGACATAATCAGAATCTGTCTTGCACGTAGTATATTGGGCGGATGCCCAAGATGGAGAATCCGATCGACCTTTGCCTATGAGAAAACTTACAGACAAAGCCTGGATCTGATTTCGTGAACAAAATGGGTGTAGAAACTCTGGGATTTATAACCGATCGAGCGGAAGGAAGAATCATGCCAAAGAATATTGAATTCATGGCGACTAGATGTTTCGAATCGAACCGCGGATTTTCCATAACACATCCTTGCATGTAAAGTACAGGCGATAAGGGTTGCGGGGCATACGTGATGTGAACGCCGTGATTTTTCGTTCCTTAGGCCTCCATGATGAACTGATAATAGTTACAGCACCTGCCGACACAACCTCCATTAACTACTTGACTCGACCTGGGGCACGTAGAGACTAACTTTGACATGACCTGACTTTCTGGGAACAACATACCCGTACCATCCACGTATGTTTCAACTCTGACATCCCTTCCCGTTTCCAAGGACCAACTGACCACTTGCTGACTTCGACCCTTTCATTTCTACATACCTGACCTCACGTGTTTTGACACATGGGTTATAACTCAACTAAAAACCGACTCTAATTGAAAGAAAAATGGTGGCGCTAACAGTTGGCTCCAATGGGGATGTTATCCTCCCTGCGAGGTAGAAAAGAACAGTAGACCAAGTGCCTGACCATTGGGCCTTATTTCGACTCTTTGACATTGCAATATGAAAAACAGGACGCAACCTAAACCTATCGACGCAGTTTCTAAAAAAGACTCAGTATAAAACTCAGGGCCTTCACTTTGGGATTCAATTTCCTGCTGACCTACTGACTTGACACGAAAATAAAACGATTATTTACAATGATAACTGACTTAAATGGAATTTATTTCATCATATAATGTTTGAGGAACCTGTCGTTTACAGGCCCCCATCCAACGCATTCCCCATTTAGTTCTTCCAGAAAATAAGCATTATTTCCGCGATGTGCACCGATTCTGAATGGACCCGTCCACAGGTTATCGAACTTTTCGTGCTTTCCTTTGTCCTCATTTCTTGCGTCCCATCTCAACACTAGATCACCCAACCGGAAATCCTCTATCTTGGAATGCTTGTCAAAGGCTTTCTTCATATTTTCCTGGTGGAGTTGTGATCGATTATACACTTGTTCCCTCATTTGTTGTGTGTGAACCAACTAGTTTAATCTTCTTTGTGCGTCATTTGGCTCAGCCTCCTACTCTTGCAACATTTTTCTAACGAGCAACCCCAGTGTAGTAGGGAAAATTGTGTATGCATCGTATACAATCTGGAAAGGTGACCTTGAAATGGACTTCTTGGTGGTAACCCGATCTGCCCACAGTGCGTAGATAATATTTTTATGCCAAGCTTTCTTATTATCCTACAGTAGCCTTTTGATGATCCTAGTTAAGATTTTATTTGAGGATTCTGCTAACCCATTTCCTTGTGGGTAGTACGTCGTAGAATTCCCCAGGGTTATATTGTAATCCTGACAAAACTTTTCCATCCTCTTAGACTCGAATGCGACCGCATTGTCTGTTATGATCTTGACGGGACAGTCGAACCTCGACAAGATGTTTGTCTCCAGGAACTGGATGATGACTGCGTCGGTAGCGTGTTTCGTGGGGATTGCTTCTATCCATTTTTTGAATTAGTCAATGGTCGTGAGTATCCATTTTTGTTGCGTCGAGGATGGCAGATTTATTTACCCTATGAAATCAAAACCCCACTGCATGAATGACGCCTCGACTGAGATCGGCTTTAGTGGCAGGAGCTGCAGCTTTATTCTCCCATCGAAAATCTGACATTTGTGGCAATTGGAGACTTCTTTGTACATGTCCATGAAGATTGTAGGCCAATAGTAACCCACCCTTAGGATTTTGTGCACGGTGGTTTTCCAATAATGGTGTCCCCCACAATCTCCCTTGTGAAATTATTTTGTGGCTCACTTCTCGTCATTCTCCAGCAAACAACTCAACAACATTCCCCCGGGATCTTTCCAGTAGAGTGAGTTGTCCAAGATGCAGAACTTAATCACTTTAAGCTTGATAAATATGGCCTTAGTCTTACTTATGCCCGGAGGGGCCTGGAGATTCTTCAACACATAGATGATATCAGCATACCATGGCGAATCGATGAACTCATGGGACACCTACGCAGTCGATTCTTCTTGAGGAATCTTTGAGAGATTAGCGATGAAATTTATTCCCACGGCGTCGCAATCCGACTACCCCATTAGCTTTGAAAAACCTTGACCCTTAATTAATTTCATAGGCTTGATCTCCAGGTCATATTCCAGCATGGCCGCTATCCACTTACCTCTCCTTCCTTCGGGGTCAGGCTGAGTCAGGATATCCTTTATTGAGATGTTGGGCACATAAGCAATTATGTGTGAATGTAATATGTACGTCTTGAACTCCTTCAAGGCCTTCACTAAGGAATACGCTTGTTTTTCCATGATATTGTACCTTAGTGGAGCATCCCGCGGCGTCTTGTTGAAATAAGTTATAGGCTTCTCGAAGTTTTGTTCGTCTTTCTGTAACAGCATGCCTGCAATCGTATGCTCTAAGGCGAATGAAAACAGGATGAAATCCTTCATGAAATCGAGACCAGATAGTACAGGTGCTCTAGTCAATGCAACCTTGATATCTTCAAACGATTTCTTGGCCTCCGAGTTCCACTTGATTACATTTTCCTTTCTGAGCATGCAGGTGATATGTTTTATAATCTCTGCCATATTTGGGATGAATCTCCTCAAGAAGTTTACTTTTCCCATGAAAGATTGCACTTCCTTTTTACTGCGCGGAGTGTCGATCTTTAGGATTCCTTCAACCATGCTAGGGTCTATCTTAATGCCTTCCCTTGAGATAATATGTCCCAACAGCTTTCCTTCTTCCACCCCGAAATGTGATTTCTTAGGATTTAGCGATATGTCGAACTTCCTGCAGTTCTGGAAAACTTTCTTCAGATGCTCGAGGTGTTGTTCGTCGTAGGCAGAGTATATCGTGATGTTGTCCAAAAAGATCACAATGAACCTATCCTTTTCATCGAAAAACGCGATGTCCATTACCCTCTGGAAAGTTGCTACTGCGTTCATCAGGCCGAAAGGCATCTTGGCGTACATGAACGTTCCCCATGGAGTTGTGAAAGTTGTTTTTTCTATGTCATCTAGGTGGACCATGATTTGATTATACCCTGAAAAACCATCCAACATGGACATCTTATCGGAGCCCACCACCTTTTGCAGGATATAGTCCATTTTGGGAAGAGGGTAGTGATCCTTGAGGGACTCTTTGTTTAAATTCTGGAAGTCTACACACAGTCTTAACTTGCCGCTCTTCTTTCTCATGGGCACCAAATTAGCTACCCATTTAGAGAATCGCAAAGAAACAATAATATTAGCGTTGAAAAGTTTCTATACCTCTTTCTCGATCAGCGGAAGCAACAGGGGGTTTATCCATCTCAAATTCTGTTTGAAAGGTTTTTTATCTTCCTTGAGAGGGATAACATGTTGGATCACCTTAGTGTCATACACTTTCAAACCATCATAGCTCCATGCGAAAACGTCAGGGAACTCCTTCATGAGCTTGACATAGTCCTGCTTGACCTCTGGGATGAGAATTTTTGATAACTTGATCATTTTCGAGTTCTCCTCAGTCAAGATGTTGCAGTCTTCAATGTCCTCTTCGTTTGTAGTGATCTTGGGGTTTTTAGCCACGTCATTTTCGTCAAACATCTTTTCCAGTGGCACTAAAACCTTCGGAATGTTATTATTCTTCACTTGTATTATGTCCCTTCACGTGATCTGGTTCTGGAAAGGGTCATCATTACTGCGTGCATCCACGCTCCCATCTTCGTCGCAGAAGCATTCGTCATCAATTTTTATGTTAGCAAACTCGTCGTTCATCTAAAGAAATCTTTCTACTTGTTTGTTGTCCTCAAACACCTGCCAGTATTTGATATTATCAGGCACTATCGGCCTGTGTTTGACTTCAATCTCGTATTTCTTGTTTGGAAATATGGGGATTTTAAAAACCGAGGCTGAGGTGGCCAGCGCATCGGCGATCTGATTTTTCTCCCTTGGGATAGCAGATAAGTCATACTCCGAAAATTCCTCAAGGAGGTCCAGTGCCAAGTTCCTGTACATTCTTAGCCTGGGGTGTTTTGTCTGATATATGCCTTTAACCTAGTTTATGACCATTTTGGAGTCTCTGTGAACTGCTATCCTCTTTGTGCCTAATTATTTCAACACCTTCAGGCCTAGAATCAGTTCCTCATACTCATCCATGTTGTTTGTGCATTCGAACGCGAGCTTGTATGAGCGCAATTTTGTGCCCATTTCAGGGGGGCTTACCCACACGTCGGCCCCAGCCCCTTCTTTCCTGACCACGCCATCAAAGCTCATGTTCCATGTCCTATTTTCCACGCGGTACTCCGAGTCGGCACACTCTGCGGCTTTCCGCGCGGTTTCCTCATCAGCTGTCATGATGGTTGTCGGCTCTTCTTCAAAACTCAGGTCATTGTAGAATATAGAAGAGCCAATCTCAGTGTCGATGGAGTATATGGGATGGTTATTTGGATACGTCTTGTTGCTCACCATGTACTTCAACAGAACTTCTCTATACAACAGTCTGTCCTAGTCAAATATTGGAATGGTGGTGTTTGACATGTCCATTTGCAGAGTCCCTTTTAACTTTGCATCCCACGATCTAGATAGCATCATGCCAAACTTTGGGGGTATGTCTTCCACGACCACGTCCATCACCATGTTCTTCGAAGGGATCTAGGCCAATGACACGACCAAGTATTTGATGAGGCTCAGGCACTTGACTTTCCTCGAGTCAAAAGAGAAAAGGTCCTTATAAGGTCTGGTGACGTCCAGACCCAATTCGTCCATGATCACCTTTGGCATGAGGTTGTGCGAGGCACCTTAATCCATCATAGTGTTATGCAGGGTCATGTCGTGGACCTTTATACTGACGTAGAACGGAGGGATGTCCTCAATCACTTGTCTCTTCAACGTGCGGACCAAATAGGTAGCAGGGTGATCATCTTGGACATTTAGAGTGTTAGGGGTCCCTCCCATTTTCAGCATTTTAATAATTTTCTCCCGGTATTTACCCTTTCTGATAAGTTTGTTGAAAGGGACGAAGATTTTGATTTTATCCATTTCATATTCAAAGTTAAAGGGAGGAAAGATTTTGATTTTATCCATTTCGTCACATCCTTGTTCGTGTTGTTCGGCCTCAGTCAACTTGTGGAAGGGGTGTCCATCGGAGGTTTCCTTATGGGATTAGTCTGTTGAGGCTCGATAGAGGCTTCCTTGCTCCTGAGGTTATATTTCTTCTGAAACTGCATGATGGCATTCTGATAACCCTTTTTTAACTCTTTTGTTTCCCAGGACATCGCATCATCAATTTCCCTAATCCATGCATCATCTGTCTCCAGCATGAAATCATCGTTTCTGCTCATGTATCGATCATGTTCGCTCTTTGTCAAGAACACGCATGGGTTCTTGTCATCGCAAAAATGCATTTGATATTCGAACATCTGATCGAAGTCTTCATCTGCATGTTTTGGAATGGAGGTCTTGTCTATTGGTCACCATGATCTCTCTGCTCCCTTTGCTCCCTCTGTCTGATATGACGAAACTAACCTATCCTAAGGTTTTGATTCCTGGGCTTGCGGTCATGTTGTTCTCGAGCAGTGGGTATGTTTCCTATAGACATATTCTCCATTAGTTTCTCCATGGTTCTCATCATTAAATCGAATTTGTCTTCTGTAGATCTCGACGTTGATGGTTGTGCGTCTCCTTGGGGATTCTTATCGCCTCTGTTGAATCTTTCTTTAATCTGCCCTGACATCGTCATATTTACCTCGACTTCGATTGCATTTCTCATTATCGCGTCCAGGGTTGTTGATCTTCTTTCTCTCAACAACAAAGCAAAATCGTTGTCGAAAGAGTTAGCGTACCGCAACTGCGGAGCCCCGGGAGGTGGCTGGAATTATACTGGAATCGAGTTATAAACTTTCATGAAACAGGCTGAGAATTCTTGCATCGTCTCCTCCGACACCTTCTTCATGTTATTGTATTGTGTCAACAACTCTAGGGGGTTCTTATTGTCTTGATGAAATAATAATAATAATAATCTATTTTTAAGGTCACGGCCAAGCCAGCACACCAAATTGGTGTATGAGACCCCCTTGTTTGTGGGACAAGGGACCCCCCTCCACCCAGCGATTTGACTAGTAAAGTCTACGAAGGTATACATACCCTACCCCCCTTTGGATTTGAACCTGTGAACTCTTAAGAGGAAACACATGTTCTTAACCATTAGGCCCACTCAGGCTTCAAACGTGGCGAAGTCTTGAATACTTGTTGGTCGTAGGGCTTTGAACCACTTCCTCACCTCCCCCGCAAAACTCTACGTGAACAACCTCATTTTCCTGTCTGCATAGTCTACCTCTTACAGGTCAACAAAGTCATTGAACCAATCCAGATGCTTCTGGGCTGAAATGTTCCCTTCAACATTGTAGAGTTTAATCCTCTCATTGTAATTCTGGGACAGATTCATGCAGTTGGGCTGGTAGAACAAGGGGGGTGAATCTGGCAGCCATGGCTCTAGGAGGGTTTGGAACTTGAGGAATATTATTGGAAATTAGGATTTGGAATCTCTTATGGTCGAAAACTATCTCGTCCAAAATGGTTTCTGACTTAGACCTAAACAGGGTTTGCTCAAACAATGTGTCAAAATCAAGGTCGTCGATGCTTTGCGTGTTGTCTTTTGATAAGGATAGACTTATGTCCAAGTAATAGAACAGGTCTGGCACTTGCACTCTAGTCCTGCGCAGAATTTTCTCGGGGTCGTACACAGGCTCTGTAGGGTTTGGGTTAGGATTTTCTCTGGTATATATCGTCTTCGAAGCCAGGGTTCCTGAACTGTTCTACTTGGAGCTACTAGTCTTTTTGACTGAATTCGCCAGGGTAAAGGTTTCAGTTGGTGCAGATGTGTGTCCCTCTATTATCCTCAGGGATCAAACTACAACGTTAGTCGTTCTCCCAGGGAAAAATCTATTCAATTGTGTTCCTCGACAACGGTGCTAGAATGTTAGTACTCTATAAATCTGTTCGGTTGATAAACAGACAACAAAGGTAATTGTTTCAACCAACTTTGAGGCCTGAAACTAGCCTTTCGTACCTGGAGAGGGCCCTCTCAGGAGACTCTGTCTCCCTGCAGGATATGGATTTAAGACTGCGGCTAGATTTAACACCTTAGAAATAATGGGTTCTAGTTATATTGGCCCAAGAAAGTAAGACTTTGGGCTATGAAGTCGATTCAAGAAAAAATGACAGAAACAAATGACTTGGTGACTAAACTTGAGAGGATAAGCCTAAGAGAGCAACAGTCTTCATTGCAAAATCGTAATGTGTGGCGGGGAGAAAACACAAGAAGTAACTCGGAGCACCGTTGTGGATGAATTCGGAGTTAACTTTTAGAAGAAAACGTTTTGTCTAAATGGCGTGAACAAGGGGTGTTGCGTAGTGAATCCACAGGTTTGAAAATTCGTTCTGAATTAGACAGAAAAGGATGTGAACAAATATGACAGGAAGCACGTACGCAAAGAAAGAGACATAATACATCCATCTGCTACAATTAGAATCTTTTCATCAAAGCTACAGGACTTTTGCATTAAGCTTCGGTCGAACTCAAATTACATGCAATAGTGTATTGTCTATACTAATTTTTCCAACCAACCTGGCTTACATCAAAAAGATCAAATATATAAATGATGGCGTCGCTTGGGCTACCCTACTCTTCTAACTTCTATCTCTACAAACTAGGAAACTGATTGTTCTGCATTACAAAACTCTTCGCATGACGTTTTCCAAAAGTAGACAAAAGATGCATCTGGCTACATCATGATCATTGTAATCTGCCACGGGGATTCGGTTGTCGATCAGGTATTTGAGTGAACAAGTGTTTGTCAGATTCTCGTTGTTTGTTGTAACGGCTTTGATTTTATGTCGCGCACTCATTCGCTGGGGGAAGTGTGCGTGACAAGTGGTTGTAGACAGTCAAGGCCGTTATTAAAATGGAAAAATGTCTTGGGTGATGTCTCCCTCAAAATTGTCAATATTTGTCGTTTGTTTGCAAATATAGGAACGAACTCAACTAATCTTGTTTCTTCTTATCGTTGGCAAGAGCTACGTGGGCTATCTCTTTGGTCGCTTCACATTCTATGGAGTGTTTGGCATACCTTTCTTCTAACAGTTGTTGTGCCTCGCGAAGCTATACAATCGTATATTGCACCTCCCAGAGTTGTCTTTTTAGCCACGTCACATTCCCTTCATGACCTTGTGTTGTTGATGCTTCTGTGATATTTGTTGCCAGTTGTTGTCTCAGCGCCCTGTTTTCTTGGTACAATTCAGTGATGGCTAGCTTCGGTTGCTTCATCTTTTGAGGTGTCTCTTGATCATTTGATCTGACGGCACCCATCCTCCTCATTTTGCTCCCTCTTCCTTGGCTGGTACTTTCCAAAGGCTCCAGGCAGACGGCACGCATACGTAATTGTTCAGCGATTGGTCATGCACGCGGCTCATTTGAGATTCGAGCTTCCCTAGCTTCCTTGTTCTTCCTTAGTCTTCCCCTTCTCCGAGGTATCTGTTGTTGGGGCGACAGGACTTCTATTGTCCCTCCTTGCTACCCAGTTCCTTCCATTATGAGTTCTTCACGGTGTGATGTCGTCTTTCCCATAGGTAAAGGAAAAATCCCCCTTTTATCTTTGGGGATGTCTGTTGTGGTCAAGAATGAATCCCAGTCACTCTAGGGCTCGGGTCTGGCGATCCTGCCACTACGTGTACCCTTATTTTTGTTTTGATAGGTCACCATGGCACAATCGGTATCTGTATTGCACGTAGTATATCGGGCGGATGCCCAAGATGGAGAATCCAATCGACCTAGGCCTATGAGAAAACTTACAGACAGATCCTGGATCTGATTTCGTGAACAAAATGGGTTTAGAAACTCTGGGATTGATAACCGATCGAGCGGAAGGAAGAATCGTGCCAAAGAAATTCATGGTGACTAGGTGTTTCGAATCAAACCGCGGATTTTCCATAACACATCCTTGCGTGTAAAGTACAGGCAATAAGGGTTACAGGGCATACGTGATGTGAACGTCACGATTTTTTGTTCCTTCAGCCTCCATGATGAACAGATAATAGTTACATCACCTACCGACGCAACCTCCATTAACTACTTGAATCGACCTGGGGCACGTAGAGACTAACTTTGACAAGACCTGACTTTCTAGGAATAACATACCCATACTATGCACGTATGTTTTGACTCTAACATCCCTTCCCATTTCCAAGGGCCAACCGGCCACTTGTTGATTTTGACCCTTTCATTGCTACGTACCTGACTTCACGTGTTTTGACACATGGGCTATAACTCGACTGAAAACCGACTCTAATTGAAAGAAAAATGGTTGCGCTAACACATCACGCACCAATTCCTCCAAACTCTAAAGTGGAGAAGTTTTGAACTGGCACGAAGGGATCAACGGTCCCTAGTCTCTCTCAATATCAACATTCTTCGATGACTTCGGGCCTCTGGGCATCGACAGAACCCGAAGCACCTCCTCGCAAAACCTTTGGAGTACCGCGACGCGTCCTCAGATCATTGACAGCTCTGATTTACTCTGGAACTTCATGCTTCGTGAGTTCCAAGGTATAACACATTTGCAAACCTCTGGAGTGCTATCATCCCGGAGTGTCAGATCTCTTAACATGCATCCCTCACTCTCAAAGATCATGATGAACTCTAACAGTTCAGCCTTCGGGAGTTCTCGACCCTCACCACAAGCTTTCCTGTGGAGTGACTTTTCTCTGAAGTGATAGATGTTCTGACACTTTTCCTCTGAGATCGACGGCTCAGGTGAACTCCAGCCTCCGAGCCTTCGAGAGTTCTCGCCTCTCATGATCCATTTTCCTCCGGAGCACTAAACCAAGGGTTAGGATGGACTTCGACACTTCGAAACTTCGGCTATTTCACATTCTCCCCAACTATAAACTCTCGAAGTGTCCAAGCTCTAGAATAAAGGATCTATCGCCACGCGTCCTTTATAATGGACGGTCGAGATCTACTCCAGCCTTTGAAGCTTTGGGAGGTTGATTCACTCCTCGACTGAAATCTCCCGAAGTTGGTCAGCGTTGGGCTTACCATGGCCTAGATCTGACAGTCCTGATCTATCTATGTAGACCCCATATCAATGGTTCACAACCTCCTCTCAGGGTCCCACTGTTGCGCCACACTTGGCAACACCATCACTCGACACGTGCATTCCCACGTGCTCTCGATATGATACCCACATTCCCTCGATTGAACGGTCGAGAGGGGTCCCAAAGGATCCATAGATCCACAGCCCACATTACTTCACTACTTTGTTCTTCAGGGGGTTTTGGTGTTACTAAGCCTCTATTCTCCCTAAGTGGTCAATGTCAAGTTGTCTACCTCATAAATTTGACGGTCAAGATGGCTCTCAGGCATCCTCAGATCTATGGCCCATATTAACTTAGGGACTTCGAGACTTCAGGGAATTTATCTCCCTCACGACGAACTCGCTCATTTCGTTGAACTTGCGAAGTCCGAAGGACTTAAGGGGTTAACTCCCGTGCTCTTTCCCATATCCAACGGTCACGACAGACCTTGGCTCTTCCCGAACGGATCTCGTTTGTTCATATTCCAAACAAAGGAAAACCTTCCCTTTCGATACTTCAATCTTTCTATTCTTCCTGAGCTTTGTTAGCTCTGAAAGACTTAAGAGCTTTGTGCTCTTTCTCTTGAACTTAACACTTAGAAGGACCTTCTGCACACCCCTTGCAGTCCTTCTTCAATCTAGAATTTAAGAAGTTCTCAGCCTCTGCCCACCTGGAAGAGACCCCGTGCATACCTGCACTACCTCTCCTGAGCTTAACAGGCTTCTTCCTTACTTATACTCACAATAAAATGGAAATAAAGGGACACAACATAACCATTAAGCAATCATGCACATCCCTGAAAACATTCACAGTATATCCAATTTTATTACACATTTACAGCTCAATTACACAGGGTATGAGAATACTTATCTCTTACAAGTTGTAGTCGACTAACTGACTGTGAGTGTGTGCCTTTCCACCCAACCATAGGCTCAGAGGCATTCATCCTTGGTGTTGTAACAGATATTAAATTTGACTGTGCTGCCCAAGACTGGTTCTGGGTGCAGGGCTTCACAATTTGGGAAATACTTGTTGTTGTCTTGCAGTGCTTGACGTATACGCCATCGTTTGTTGAATCCCTTCGTAATTGGAACCATAAAATCCCATGCAAAATCGAGGGTTTATGTGCCTTCTGTGCGCTCCAAGAGCATGTGGAATTATCACTATCCTCGATGGGGGAAATCATAGCGCCATGGGATTTGGTGAATAATTTGAGCAATATGTCGACTTCTTTTCAGAGGTGGGAGCAGGAATATGCTCATGACTACATGCATTGTCTGCTTGAGGATTTACACAACTGTGACCTAGGTCCAGAGCCTTCAAACTCATGCCTATATTTTGAAAGAAACACGTTTATCAAAAAATATATATATATATTTGGTGGTTGTCTCAGAAGTCAGATAAAGTGCATGAATTGTTTGTACTGCTCAGACACATTTGAACGTTCCATTGATTTGGGCTTGGCAATAAATGAAGTGGATTCACTAACAGATCTTCTGAAATCCTTCACAAAGGTAGAAATTGTTGTTGATGTTAATCATGCTTGCGAACATTGTTGTCAACCCGTTCAAGTCTTAAAGCAACTCACAGTCAGTCAGCTTCCCAATGTTCTAATGGTCCATCTCAAGCGATTTATTGGTTATGGATTTTCTAGTGAGAAATTACACAAGATAATTGAATACCCGAGAGTATTAGACATGGATCCCTTTGTGAGTGATACCCATCTGAATCAGGGACAGCTTAAATATGAGCTTTATGCAGTGCTTGTGCATTCTGGATACACTTTGGATTTTGGCCATTATTACTATTTTGTCCGTTCCTCACTTGACAGCTGGTATGAGATGGATGATTGCCAGGTGAATAAAATATCTAAGTGGACTGTTCTCGATCAGCAAGCCTACGTTCTTTTTTTTATTTTCGCCAAGGATCTCCATGGTTTTCATGTGGCCTGGAACCTGAAGTGATGAGTGAATTGAAGATCATTGATTCTCCAAAATCTATAGTAGAAGAGGTTGTCACAAGCAATTGTTCTAATTCTCCTCCGAGCGACTCATCTGGTGATTTCAGTGAGGTTGATGCTGGCATTTCGGTTGGAATGCATTTGGATGGTAAGCTTGAAATGATTTTGACTGGTATTATGAAAGATATGGAGAGTCCTGATGCAGATTATTTGCCAAGAAAGGTTACATTCAGTAATATTCATGCATCTGCCACAGTGACTGAATCAGATGCATCTACTTCTTCAATCATTTCTGATGGGGAGCTTGCCTGTTCTACAAAATTTTCTCAGTGCAACAGTAGTTTTCAGGGTGACAAAGAAACCAACAATATCAGGTGGGGCAATTCTGTTGTGGAAGTTATATGAGACACAGAATTACTTGGTGTTGTTGAGAGCATACGAGGGTATATTCACATATCAAATTTTACAGAAGTCGCGATGACATCGCTGCCTCTTATAGCCAGTTCGGACTACAACAATGGAGGGGAGTTCTACTGTCCGTGTTTTTATTCGCAATCCAAATACATGTTTCCTCCACGCCAGGTATTCCGAATGTTCCAGCTATTGATCTGATTAAGACGAACGGCTAAATGTCTGCGGGTCAAGAAGTACAAAATGAATATTTACGGGTGTGCGTTAACCGCATTAGGGAGGTATTTTGGATATTACAATGTGTTGATGTCGAATTGAATTGTGTGGAAGGGTCTGTGACTGTGGAAATCAGACAACGACCTTGGGGGCATCAATACAGGAAAGAAAAATGTTGTTGCAGATGAAATTGACAGGGCTCAAGCCAAAGAATTGGAGAATGAAACATATGCCCTGTGGACGTGAATTCCCTTCAACAGGTGTAATAACAACTCAACTTTCATCACCACGCATCTCTTCTCTGCATTGAGGCATTCTCTTTTGAGAGATGGCGAACAAAGGGGTTTATTCAGCAGCAACTATTACAGTGGTTGCTCTACTACCGTTGTTGTTTTGTCTGGCGGAGGCAGAAGCAAAGAAGAAATTAGGTCGGGAGAAGATAAGCCACATGCATTCTTTATTTTCACGACTTAGTATTGGGGGAAAATGTAACGGCCATGGAGGTGGCCTCGGCTCCCACCACTAACTCTTCGGCCACTCAGTTCGGCATGGCAGTGGTAATGGATGACTGGCTGACGGAAGCGTCGGAGGTTACCTCCAAAATTGTGGGTAGAGCGCAAGGTATCTACATTGGCTGCAGCCAAGAAAACTTGCATCTACTGATAGCCTCCACGTTCGTTTTCGAGAGCGGCAAGTATAACGGCAGCACCCTCGTCATGGTGGGGAAGAATGCGGTTCTCGATCAAGTTAGAGAAATGTTGATTGTGGGAGGAAGCGGATTCTTCCGGTTGGCTCGAGGTTACGCGCTCACCCATACTCATTTCTTCGATTTAAAATCTGGCAATGCAATCGTGGAATACAACGTCACCGTTCTCCATTACTAGCTCTTCCATCGCAATACTAGCCTAGTGTTAAGGTCGTTATTCCGACCGAATTACAAAGGGGTGGAGGCGGCGCATCTACAGAACTGGGCCTATTTTATCCACAAGATGATGACCACGTCCTGGAACAAAGTATCAAATTTCCGTTCCGTAAAATCACCTGCTGGAGTTGGTTGGTCGTATTCAAATACTGCTTCAGACTACACATACGGTGAAGATTATGGCAGGTGGCCTCATGAGATATCGGGGCATTACCATTCGGGTGATGATTGGGGCGTTACCATTCACAAGATGCTCGTCGGTGGTGTTGCAGAATGTGGAGGCGCTGGCAGGCAGGGTCTGAAGGACGTGTCAAATGATTAATAACGTTTAAAGAAACGGCTGCACATCCGGTGTTAGGGTTCGCACTCAACATCAGATATTGTATCATTTCCAGATTCTGAAAGTAAACCTAAGTGGGCGAAGTAAGCTTGTTTAGCAAGAAAAGATCACGGATCCATGAACAGTGGAGGATTGGGTTAACTATTGTAATTCATTTTCGGGCACCTTTCTCGTAAAAGAGTCCAAGTTGGAGGCTTTGCTTTGCAGACGAAACACAGCGTGCATTCTGTGACCCCATGCAAAATAATCTCAAGTATCTGTTCTTCATGCACTGTCCTCCATTAATGCCCAAAGTCCTGCCAGAGATCCAAAACGTTCATGCAAAGCCATTCTTCCCGAATATTGAAGAACATGAATGAGAACGCCTTGGAAATAAAAGAATCTAGTGGAAGTTCTTCAATACCGAGAAGCATCCACGTCTGATCTTCGATTTCAATTGTGGTCATTGACAAGTCATATCAACATGGGCGTGCACTGGACAATACGAAAATAAGAAGTCTGCAAACTTTGGCCATCAATGCTTTAAAAATGTTTGCAGAGCACCATATAAGGATCAGTGAAGCTGATAAGGGAGCCTTAAGTCATCTCTTCTCTGTGTTTTTGATGGGAGGAACGCTTCAAAGAAAGTATTAATGGCTATCTGCGGTTCAATTTCGGAAAGCCTGCAATTCGTCGTTGCTTTGGGCATCTCCCGTTTTGGTTTCAACTGCAACGATCGGGTGGTTGAGCGGATATTTTTTCAGAACTCTGATCAACTCTGCAACACTATGTTGGGATTCCAGTTCGTCAAAGCCCACATTGAGAAACATAAATACGGAGGTGTCAATCTTAGTGGTGGCCAGAAACAGTGGATACAGCTTGCCCGCGCTTTATATCAAGACTCTGACATTTATCTTTTGGATGATCCCTTCAGTACTGATTGATGCTCATACTGCTAGTAGCTTGTTCAAGGAATACATAATGGGAGCACTGTCAAAAAAGACAGTAATTCTTGTAACTCACCAAGTTGATTCTATTCTGTTGATGTTGGATAGGAAGCCATGCTTTTCTTTGAAATGAATGCTACCATTAGCGTGAGAGTGTCTAACGAGCTAGGAGTTGTAAATCCGAGAGCTACGAAACTCTCTGTTAAAATCGTGGTCGTAACATCAGTATTTGAATGGCATCATTTGCATGGGACAATGCTTCTAAACAGTGTACAAAGATATGCAAGTAGATTTCCTGAAAGAAATGGAGAATAAATGGTCACTGCACACTTTTAAACCCATTGGAGAATATGCCAGAAACCTTGAGGGGAAAAAATGTGATCTTAGATGGTCTAGTCCAAACTTTTGAGGACTCCCAACTGGAGATGAAAACTCGAGAATTGGGTGTGGGTGTTTCTTCAAAGACTAACTAGAATGACAGACTGGATAGAGATGAGAAATGAGGCGTTGTTGGAGGACGACAGAAATATGCAGTCTAAAACGATTATGTCAAGTGTATCGCCCAGATTATGCACACCTGGACAAAGGCGTTTACAAGCTGCCCTAAGTCAGTAACGGTTCAAAGTGCTGGCAATGGCACCTGGCAGTCGCAATTTTCCAAAAGACAAAAAACGCTTCAGATTCCTGGAACGCAAAGAGTTTCAGATCTTTCTTTTAAAAAGATATGATGTATGTAACACCGAGACAGGGGGGCGCATGAGCGCAATACTGAAAAAACTTCTTTTGAAGAGAGTTTCATTGTAATGACTGAGTTTTTGTAAACCAGACTAGAGTAATAAAGATGATTTTTGCTTGCGACTGTGAAATTCATCACAGTCGATTTCTTTCAGCATGTTTTTCTTCTTTTCAGCTGTGTTAAATCTGTTTGGACTGCATTTATGTGTTCTTTACTCGCAGTTGGTATTGTCTTTACCATAGCTTTATGTCTTCCTTAATCCATCACGACTACATTACATTTTGTTTTCTTCTAACCGATGGGCTTCGTTATACTTTAGTACGACCACTACTATAACGAAAGGATTTGGGTTTTCTGTAATTGTTTATTGCCTTTCCTCTGCACCAGCTATCAGCTGTGTAAGATCAATCTGCATTTTCAGAACTCTGCATATATCCTTTGCTACGTCGGCCTTTCCTTTTCTTTCCGCTACCGCATCATGATTAATCAAAAAGTTGAAAGATAGACCTACTTTGCCTCACTTTCTGCAAGTTATTTAATCTCTGCTATTATCTCTTTTCTTTGGTTTTCATTTGACTCCATGCCCAATGGACCTTTTCCCTGGTTTAACCCTCAAACCCCACAAATCCAAGACCATCTTTTACCCATAAATCTGCCCACCTTTTTCACACTACTTAAATTCCTATTGTGACATTGTTCGAGAGATCCCTCTCGGGTTGGAAGGGGCAGCTCCCAATCCAAAGTGGTTCGAGGTTGCCTCGGGATTGATTTGTTGCAGCCCATTTCACTTTCGAGTGTCAACACTTGGTACTCTGGCCACCCCTATGCTAAGCCATGATATCACTAGGGAACTATGCCATCTCTCATATACCTTCTCTCTGTCACAGTATCCCTACGAGGTTTATCAGATGCTTCGTCATCATCAAGCTCGCGTTCGGGTCCTTCAGGTCCTGTTCTCTGCACTTCCTTTTGGTTCACACATCTCCTTATGAGCTTGCGCTCTCGTCTGGTATATCATCTCTCTCTATCTGTGTGTATCTTACCTTCCTTATTTTGGAAGGTTCTCGACCTATCATGTTCCTTCTGTCAGAAGGAAGCTCGGGTCTGCAGGTCTCTGTGGTACTTCGGGTTGACAACACATGTTTCCATTCATGGGTGTGGTTGATTATTCAACCACTAGTCCTTTCCTTCATTAATTGATTCTTTCCTCTAGAGATATCATGGCTCGTACTTCAAGGCTTCACCCCCCAACAGTCAGTTGTGGGAAATTTAACAATAATACATTTAGATCGTCCACATGCCTTAGCACGGTAATCCTATTTTATGATTAATCACAAGTTGGGGGAAACAAGGGTGTTATAGGTGGAGTGGAAAACCTCAAGGAACCCAATGTTGGACGAATGATGGCTAGCACAGATCCAATCAACCAAATTCGTTTGAAAATAAGGCATCAATTGTAGGCTCTAATACCAAATCATGAGGGTGCATTGTTCAAGTATGCAAAAGATGAATGTAGAAAAGAGAAAAACCCAGAAAAAACAATAGGAACCAAAAAAAATTGTTTATCCTCCATCGCTCAAGTGAATTCTTGTAAAGAAATACAAAGGATCCATTTGAGTTTATTGACGAAGTAAACTTTAACTACGCATTTGATCATCAAGAACAAAACCTGCATGGAACTCTAAGAAAGTTGTGCATTTATTTATCTTACTACTATATCAATAACCCTAGGAGAGAGCACCCTACATGCTCCAGATAGGTGCACCTACATTCCATATCATTAGGAGTAGATAGAACGCCAAGTGTCCCCAACTCTTCCTCTCCTTTGTCCTCTTTAGAGGAAGAGTTGCTTTGATCTTTGCTTTGATCTTTTCATTTTCCCCTTTTAATTTTATTAATCTTTAATTGTTTGTGCTTTCCTTGACTACACAACACTTTAGAGGAGATTGATATTGGACTGGACATCTCAACAAACAAGAATATGACATGTGGCATCCATGCTGGAAAAAGTAATGCTAAAATGAGAAATGTAACACCAAAAATTCATTACAGGAGGTGGTTACATGGGGTGGGGTTCACTGGCAACATTTTGATCATCTACTAAGAAGATGAGGAAGTAATTGTGATGGCTTCAAGGGGGGATTTTGACCTTCCAAGGAGAAATAAATTTGTAGAGGGAGGTAATAGGGATGCAAATCAAAGACTAGAAAGAGGGTGGACTAATTCCTCATCACAAGCTAGGATTGAGAGCTTGAAAGCTTGGGAAATTATTGGCACATACACATAACACTAAAGAATCTGAACAAGTTCATTTATAAATCGAGAGGACAAAGAGGAGTGTATAAGTCTATCCACGGGGAATGAATATTGTCTCAGAGCCAAATTGCGATCTGCGAAATAGAACCAAAGGAATAAGGATGCACAAAATCTTTGACAAAGAGTGTATAGCCCCTATTTTTCATTCTTTAGTAACAAAGTTACCGACTTAATGAGAACTGTGACCTCAAAACGATAACTCTAGCACTTAAAACCCATATTTTTGTATTAAAAACAGGAAAATCAACTCCGAAATCAAAAAGTGGTGTTACCAGTAGCACCATTTTTTTAAACGAGGTCAAAATTACAACATTTTTCAAACATGGTCTTCGAAACTCAGACAGTATCTCGAAAAAACCTTAAAATCAGCGTCTAAATCAAAAAATGATGCTACGTAAAACAAAATGTTTTTTCCTAAACGTGATAAACAACCCAAAATTGGACCCCAAATGATCACTTGAAAAATTATTTCCAAACTTTCTTTTTTTTAATTTACATTAAAAAATAAATAAATAGAAAGAACAAAATCTTTGCAAATATTTTTTTTTTAAA
>SNQJ01S0001658.1:235108-258611 GCA_010110895.2 Picea sitchensis | reverse complement strand
AAAAAAAAAAAAAATAATAATAATAATAATAACAAAATTCAACAAAAAAAAATGTCAAATAAAAAATATTCAAAAAATATTAAAAAATCTTAAACTAAAACTTTAAAATTAAAATAAAAGACGGAAAATTCAAAAATATATATTTATATACGGTTTTGAAATTATATCTTTGTGGTTATCTGCGGTTTAAAATTATATCTCTGCGGTTTTGAACGAGAATAATACTTCTTTGAAGTTTTGAAATTATATTTCTGTGGTTTTGAACGGGAATAATACTTCTTGTGAAATTATATCTGGTTTTGAACGGGAATAATACTTCTTTGCGGTTTTGAAAATATATTGAACAGGAATAATAATTCTCTATTGTTTTGAAGGAGATAGTTTATTGACCAATTGGACATGTGAAAAGAGGTGAGTCACTTTTTACTTTGATTCAATTTTAATTTAAAATATATTTATAATCTATTAAGGTAAAAAGATTTAAATATATTCTATTTATTTTTTATTTTAAGTTTCATAAGTAAAAGTTGATTTGAGAGATAAAGTCCATCCAAAATAATATTTTTTACATTCTTTTTCTCTTCTTTTCAGTATGAGCACTCCACCACCTATTCCAAAAACTCATCCTAACAAGGGGAGGCCCCCCAAAATCACCCTAAAGATCATTTACGATTATATGGAATCAATAGAAAAAAGGAGAGAAGAGAGAGATGCCAAAATCCAAATAGAGTTAGAAACATTAGAAAAAACGAGTGAAGAAAGAGACATAAAACTCCAAATAGAGCTAGACGCAATGATTGATAAAAAAAAAATTAAAGATATCATTCAAACTCAAATAGAGGATAAATTCTTAGGGTTCAAGAGTGAATTGCAGACAATGAAGGATAGGATTCAAGAAATGGAAAAACATAAACAATCAACCCAGGAAGGAGGGGTTGAAGAAAATCACAACTTGAGGGATAGGATTAAAGAGCTAGAAGAAAAACTAACCAACAATTTGACCATCAGTAATATAGAAAACAAATTGGATATCAAACCCATCAAAGAGGAAATGAATAAGCTAATCGAACTAGACCATGAGCGTAACATAAGAGTCTTGAACCTCATAATTTTTTGCATAAAAGAACAAGAGGAGGATACACTAGCAATAGTAAAAGAATGATTAAATAATAAATCACAAATTGATACAAAGAGGCTAGGAAAAATAATTGATCACAAAGATAGGTTGATCTGTGTCAAAGTAAGTTGTAATGATCATAAATATAGCATACTTAGTAAATCTTCGAGCTTAAAAGGGTCAAGAATATTTATAAATGAAGACCTCATTCCCGAAAACCAAGCTGAATTAAGGAAGTTCAAAAGGTAAAAGAAGCCAAGAAAGAAGGAAAATGGGCAATAAGTAGAAATCAAAAAGCTATTGTTAGGGATAGAGACCAAAAGGGTAATAATAAATAGGAATTTGGGACACTCGGGATCCTTTTTTGGAACTGTCGTGGTTTTCCATGTTGCAAAGGTCCTATGATAAGTTGGATCCCGAGTGATATTGATATTATATATCTAGTTGAAACTTGGGAGCATGAGTCTAAGGTCCCTAACATAGAAGGATTTGTCTTGTGGTCGACATGGAACAAAAAATCCCACCATAGAGGGATAGGAGGCATACCTTGTTATATTAGAAAGAGTATTTCTCCTCACATTCAACTTCATAAGATTGACCCTCTCAATTAGTACATTTGAATAGAAATTTCATACACCAATGCTAAGAAGATGTAGATAGCAATTTGTTGTTTTGCACCTATTAATTCTACATTTTATAAGAAAAACAATCTAGATAACAATTGTCCCTATAATAATTTAGAACAAGATATTTATAATTTGAAAAATGAAGGTAATATCGTCCTGCTAGGAGACTTTAATGCTAGGATTACAACTAAACAAGCTACTCTTTTAAGTAATGACTCCAACCATAATCATTTATGGCTAGATGAGAACCTTAGTTTTATCTAATAGCTACAAAAAAAGTTATGAAGACCTAATTGAGAATTTGTTTGGTATTGAGTTGGTCAAGCTCTGCAGCTCTCAAGGCCTAATAATTTGCAATGGAGTAATGAAGTGGCCAAACTCCAACCAGATGACTTGTATTCATGGGCTAGGTAGTAGTGTTGTAGATTATGTGATATCTGATATACCCGTTTCCAACCAAATAGCAACTTTTGACTTTTTAAATGACCATGAGCCCGACTCTGATCATAAACCTTTAACCCTAACTCTAAACTTTTCCATGCATAGGAACGCCATTGAAGAGAATTATGATAATCAAAGGAATTTGCACTCTGACAAAAGTAAAGTTAACATTTTCTTAAAGGATTTAAATAGTAAATTAATCATAACTTATAAGGACAACATTGAAGAACTCTATCATAATTTTACAACTACCCTTTCCACTTCTATTAACAAGTTCTCTTTCGAGGTGTCCTATAAAAACAATAATAGAACGATCAACGCTTGGTATGATAAAGAATGTAAAATTGCTAGGAAATCCATTAGGGATGCTTCTAATGAATCCTTAAAACTCGATAAGATCAATACGTACAAAGCCCTAATTAAAAGGGAAAAAGGGTATTATATCAATAAAAGGCAAGAGCAACTTTCACAACTATATACACTAGATCCTAAGAAGTTCTGGAGCCAAATTCTAAACCGCAATACTAAATAAAATAATAGGATTCCCTTAAGGAACTGAATTCCTACCTTAAAAGTCTTTACAAATTCCCTAATGCCATGGACACCATTCCTATTGTCCCTACAAAGGAAGAAGTTTTTTTTTTAGATGACATAGAATTCGGGGTTAAGCGACTTGTAAATGGGAAAGCTAAGGACATTGAAGGCTACCAAGCTGAAATTTTTAAAATCGGAGGGTCAATCCTTATCCCTCACATACATAAGGTCTTCAATTTAGCAGTCAAGCAGGGCTTTCCTAAACCCTGGATGCAAAGCCTCATTGTTCTTATTTTTAAAAATGGGGATAGAAACATTTCTTCTAATTATAGGACCATTATGATTAGCCCGATTTTAGCCAAGCTTTATGGAATTATTTTGGAAAAGAAGATTAGCCTTTGGCTAGAAAGTCACGGTAAAAAAACTAAAGACCAGGTTGGGTTTAGGAGATATCATTCAACTGTGGACCATCTTGTTACCTTTAGGATCATTGCAGGGGAGTTTCACAATACTAAAACCAATCTTTTTTGTTGCTTTGTTGACTTTAGAAAAGCTTTTGATATGGTTCCTAGGAAAAACCTTTGGAATAGGTTGGAAGAGATAAAAGTGTCTCTCGAGTTGAGGGTTGTTGCAATAAGGATGTATGAGAACGTTAATGTTAAATTTAAAAACACTGAGAGCTAGTCAAAAGAGATTAACTGCAATATCGGAGTCAAACAAGGTTGTCCCTTATCCCTTATCATTTTTTGGCATATACATTGACAAGTTACTCTCACTGATATAGTCATCAATCTTCTTCTTTATGCCGATGATATTGTTCTTATGGTAAGGAGTCCCCATGATCTTGAAAACCAACTAAGAATCCTCAAGTATTTTTGCTCCAATATGGGCATGACTATTAATACTGATAAGACTAAGGCCGTGATTATTAAATCCAATCAGATCCCTTATGATCCCTTAGTATATGACAACAACAACTTGGAGGAAGTGGCTTCATACAAATATCTTAGAATTGATAATCACCACAAGCTCAATTAAAATTATAGCATTAAGAAAGGATTATTGGGGGATGGAAAGCATATTATGGGCTTGAAAACAATTGTAAATCCGTTGATCTTTGGAGTTGGGATAAGAAGAAACTCTTCTTTGAGACTCTTGTTACCCCTGTTATTCTTTATGGATGTGAAGTCTGGGGCTGTAGTATCTCTCGTGAATCCTGGAGAAAGATAGAGCAAATACAAAATAATTTTATAACCTATAATCTCAAAATTAAATGAAATACGCCCTATCCCATCCTCCTCTTAAAAACAAGCCTCTCCCCCATTGAGAGCATGGCTATGACTAGATACCTAATGTATAAGAACATGTTAAACAATATGGAAAACAAGAGGCTTCCTAAAATTGCTTCAAAATAGAGTCATAACCACCATTGACTCAAGTGAGGATGGCATAAAGATGCCCATTCTTGGCTAAACTATGGGGGAATCATGGAAGACACCATTTTGCAAAATAAAGATATTATTAAAAAAAAGTCAAATCAAAATTTAAAGAGAAAATGTGGTGTGATAAAAAGTTATAAAGGAAAAAAAAAATTAAGGTATTATAAGGATGCAATCAACCCTAATCTAGAACATCAAAACTATCTATATGTTTTGCCAAGTGTAAAGAAAAAAATAAACATTGCTAAGATAAGAACAAATTCTCACGAGCTCATATTGAAACTAAGTGTTGGTCCTAAAACGCCATGGGATGAAAGAGTGTGTCACCTTTGTGACTAAAAAGGTTGAAGATGAAAAGCATTTTATCTTAGATTGTCCGGCCTATACCCATATTAGATCTCATTTTCAAAATATTTGTCACACTACCAACCTTCCTAACCTCTTAACTCAACAAAAGTATGGTGATCTTGGAAAGCTTCTCTTAATGTTTTTTAGCACAGAAACAAAATTCTAAAATATCGCAAGTAATCACTTACCCTCTTAAGGTCTGATAGACCAATTAGATCTTAGTGGATGTTAATCATCATCATATTTTAAAAACAATATTTAAATGAAAACAAAACAATTTTAATAAAATCAATAACCAAAGAATAAAAAGAAAATTGTAAAACCAATTTTAAAATAAACTTCCAAGCATATTTTAAAAAATAGAAACCCAAAATTTAAAAAAAAAATAAAAACACTTTTACAATACAAAGCCTATCAATTTTGGGTTGGTTGGGCATTGTGGGTGTCGTGGGAGGTGATGTCGAGCATCACCCCCATGGCAGGTGATGGGCGTTATGGGTGTCGTAGGAGGTCCATATTTTTTTAATTTGTTTATTTTTTATAAAATTTTACATATTTTTAAGTATTTTAATAAAAAAATTATTTTTTTCGTAATTTTATATTTTTTTAAGTTTTTTTTTTATTTTCGTAATTTTATGGTTTTTTAAGTTTTTTTATTTTATATTAAATTTTGTAATTTAGGTGTTTGATTTGTTTGTTTTAATATATATTTTTAATTTTATTTTTTTTAATTTTATGTTTTTTTAAGTTTTTGTTTTTTTATTTTATTTTATATTTTGTAATTTAGATGTTTTGATTTATTTGTTTTAATATATATTTTTAATTGTTTTTTTTGTTTTTTTACCATCCTAAATTCCATAAACCATAACTTTGCTCTGATAAAAAACAATATTACAATGATGCAATATACTCAAGCTAGATATAAAATTAAAAAACAAAAATAAAAGAAAAATTAATTTTATGTTTTTAAAGTTTTTTTTCTAATTTTATATTAAATTTTATAGTTTAGGTGTTTTAATTTGTTTGTTTAATATATATTTTTAATTATTTTTTTATTGACAATCCTCAAATTCCATACACCATAACTTTGCTATGATAAAAAAAAAAAAGCAAGTTCCATACACCATAACTTTGCTATGATAAAAAAAAAAGCAAGTTCCATACACCATAACTTTGTTATGATAAATTTTATGAACATACTCAATGTGTTCCCGTGGAATCTTCCTTATCCCACTTAGTGGCAAACATCTTTATAGAACACAAGGCATTAGCCCTTAGTAGTTCCCCTTTCAAGCTTAAATGTTGGTTCTTATTTGTTTTTGACTCCATTATATGGCTTTGTGGCTTCTTTTTTCCTAAACTTGTTTCTCAACTACCTCAATAGTGTATCCCCTCTCACTCAATTTACCATGGAAACCCAACAAGACAAGTCTCTCTCCCTAATATGTTTTAGTGACTCATCAACCTAATGACTCCCTTTCCCAAGCCTTTCGCAAATACACTCATACTAACAAATACTTCCATGCCCAACTCGGCCACCACTCTACTCAAATATCTACCATCCTCAAAACTCTTATATCTAGAGATAATAAATCTCACCCCGCTCCCCCCTTCGAACCCTTGAACAAAAAGTGAATCCACCTTACTCATGCTCTCAATCTAATGACTATTATTTCCCAAATTTACCTTTTACATGTCTTAGTCACTCATCAACCTTTTTACATGTATTGGTCACTCATCAACCTAATGGCTCCCTTTCCCACCATGTTTTTGCAAAAAGGATTCATACTAACAAATAATTTCATGCCCAATCCCACCACCTCTACTCAAAAATATGTCATCCTCGAAACTCTTGTATCTAGATGTAATAAATCTCACCAGCCTCCCCCTCGAACCCCTAAACAAAGAAAGAATCCACCTAACTAATGCTCTCAATCTCATAGCTATTCTTTCCCAAATCAATACTTTTCATGTTGTCCTTCACCCAAAACCAAGAACCCTCTCTACTCCTACTTCTGCCCAAGCCAAAATTTTGCTCCATTGCAAGGTATTATAAATCAAATATCCAAGATCTTAGCCAAAAAAAAATGTACAAACCTCACAAAACACTCAAACTATGCATGAGCATCAAAGAACCAAGGTCTCACTTTTCTTCATCTTTCAAGCTAGATGTAGCTAGATTTTGATCCCCTGTTGATGATGCAATGTCCATTGAAAACATTGAACACAGCTTTAAACTTCGAAAATGTAAAATCCAAAAATTATATTAGAACTATGACAAATTGTGAAAATCAACACTCAAATTTGGGAAAACTCCAGTGAATATAAAAACTAGACTCCTTTTCATCACCTGGGTCAACCATGATATTCATTTGATAGATCTAAATAGTTGGATGTGTAGGTAAAGTAGATAGTACATTGCCCTTAGATAGTATGTTGATCTAAATAGTTGGATGTGTAGGTAAAGTACATGTTGGATGTGTAGGTAAAGTACATAGTCCATTGCCCTTAAATATTATAAAAAGATTAAACCACTGGTAAATGCCTTAAATTAAAAAAGGGTTAAAAGGAATGGAGGAGACCGCTTAAAAATGGATCAATAAAGGGTTTGGTGAAGTAGCCAACATTTATCACTCTATAATAAGTATATTTCTACTTAAATACATTTCCATGGAGAATACTTGTTCAACACTTTGAAAACTTCTTTAAACTTGTAAGGGATAACGTTAAAGACAACAAAATTATTGCTATTACAATTACTGTTTTTTTAAATATAAAATGGAGTGCAAGTTCAATGTACTTCATAAATATCAAATTCACTATGTTCCATCTATGCATAGTACACCGCAATGCAATGCTCAGATAGAGAAATTTTCGAACCCATAAAGTGCTCAAAGTGCTCATAGAAAAGGAAATAAAAGAGAGCCAAGGCATTAATTACTATTACTTTTCAAGTTCTCCATAACATGAGGCACTAATAACTAAAAATTTTCAGGTTCCATTACGAGAGCAACAATGAAGTAAAACTTTGTTCCACCCATGCGCATAGTCTATCTGCATTGCACTAACCTTTTTGAACTCTTTGCTTTGTAAATGATAACATGAACACAACAAAATTGTTACTACAAAAAAAATATTTAAATATAGATAGAACTGCAAGTTTAAAATAGAGAATGGATTGAGATTAATGAACTTCGTAAAACCATGTTCAATCTATGCATAATACACTGCAATGCTAAGAACAAAAGGAAATTCTCTAAACCAAAAATGTTTGTGGAGAAGGAAATAAAAGAGCCAAGGAATTAATAACTATTACTGTTCAAGTTCCGTAACGTGAGGCATTAATACCTAGAATTTCTCAAATTCCAATTATTACCCAGTCAAGTTGTTGGGCAACGATGAAGTAAAACTATGAATGACCTATGCATGCATATCTGCAATGCATGTGGAATAGACGGCCATAGAAGGCCATGTGAAAGGACGTTTAAAACTAGTGGATAGAATTCTCCGCTGGACAAGGGTGGGTCAATCACTTGATTAGTTAACAAGAGAAGGGTAGTTGTAGCAGGCAAGACCTAAGGTAGATAAAAACGTATGGAAGTTGAATATATCTATCATATCAGGAGAGCGAATATAGTAAGTATTTTTGGCAACAGTTCAATTGCAATTTTTGGTGTTCTTTGAAAAATGTATCATTTGGATATCCACTTTCAATAATTGTTACACCAAATTCATTTATATGATTTCTTTTTAATTTCCTGAGAAGCAAACAAAATTGGAAAAATCTGAATAAACACCATATAATTTCCCAAAAATTATTAATGGAATGGAAATTAACAATACAACTCATAGAAGAGTTGGGCTTCTCCATATTTATTTTTTCCACATAACCCCTAAACCTTATAACAAGAATAAACACAGACCTTGAACAAAAATTGAAGTTTTCCCCAGAACTTATAACAAGAATAAACAACAAACTTTGCATTGACATTATTCTTCATAAAACATCAGTAGCTCACACGATCAGCAATGACCCAAATAGAAAATGGCAAATAAAACTTCAATTTTACTTCCACTCCAAGAATCTAGCATACAAATAGAAGTCTAACCTTGATAGCTAAAGAAAAAACATAACTGATTTACTCTAATAGCATTCTTAAAATATCAAGAAATGTTTCAGTTAACACCTTAAAATATCAAGATTTTGAAAACCATGCTGTAACTTGCAAGCCGTGAAACCAAACTACGAGGCATAGTGGTGAGTACAATAGATCAGAGTCAAAACCTACATTTAATATGCCAAAAGACCCATTTTACACCCAAAAAAATTATTGTGTCTATACTTGCAAAGAACTAACGAACCATTACTAGCTCTCTCTTGAACTATCTAACACATTTCAGTCGCACTCCTCTTAATGGGATTATTGTAGTTAACAAATTATAAAACCCTTTTCGTTCTTGCATTGCCTGTAACAGATCTTTTACCAAAAAAGTCAATTGTCTGGTGGATTTGAAACTCAATTATCCTAGTGAAAATATTGCCCTAAAAATCACTCTTCCAAAGACACTGCCAAGAGTGCCAAATTCACACTTTGTAAAGGATTCACAGTAAATTTGACCTTTATTCAGATAACAAAAAACAAACAGCAAATGGATCACATAACCAATCAATTTGAAAATATGGAGTAAAATTCCTCCTCTCAATTCAGTAATCAAAGGAAAATGTGTTTTAACAGATTTGTTGTCCAAAAGGTCATCTGTAGATTTTGCTACATGTAGAGCCCCTTTTAGCATGTCCAATAAGGACAACTTATAGAGAACAGGAAAGTACTAATTTCGATATAGGAATCCCAAATACACACATTTACAAATATTTTCCCAAAGCTTTGGCATATACTGGAAGTATGTTTGCAAACTCCTGTTCCTTCATGGTTTTTTAACGGTCATTGGAACTGAAACTAAACCTAATAAGTGGCACAGGCTCTTTACACTTTCCTAACAAACTTTGGGAAAGTACTGTTTTCCTGTAACTTTCTTATGTAATGCACAATGAAAGCTAAAGTTTAAATTCTCCACAGTTGCCTCAATAAATCAAATGTAGTGTAGGCACCCTTTTTGCAGTGCAGTGGGGCAGTGTAGAACAAATAATACAAGGACTCAAATTGCAAGCCAACTCAATAAGCAAAACAAACTGACTGCCCATTACAGTCCCCTCAATTTCTTATCCTTGCTTGTTACACATAATTTGAAAGATTAGGCTTTCAAACTTTGACATGTATAACAAATAACCAATATTGTCTCACTTCCCACTGATTAATCCATGTCTTGATAAAAGCTCCTTAACTCCTAAAATTGGCCTTGATTCTAGTTCTAATATTCTAGAACTTAAAATAAGACAAAAAAACCATCACACAATCCATTTTTACACCTTATGTTCACAAGTAAGTTCAATTAGCACCTCCTAATATGCCAGTATGTCAAATATTTGAACTTAAAACCTGATAAATTTGACACATTAACCAATGTAAAAGTGTTTCTAATTGCTCAACTCTTCAATCTCAGAACTGACATACTGAAAATAACTTACCATCTCTTCAGAGTACCAAAAAAACTGTGATGCTTACAGCCACAGAATGCTCAAAGAAAAACTCATAATATTGAAAAACAGTTCCAAGGTATGACTTCGAGGCAAAACATGCTTAAAACTAAATCAACTCTCTCGTTCATTTCCTAACAGCCTTTTTCCCCTTTGATTTTTTCTTTCCACCAGCCTTTGCCACACGCAGACTTTTATGCACAGCGCTAAGCCTGGCAAGAGCTGCTTTCTTTAGGTCACGCCGATAATAGTTCTCGTCAACCTATGAAAAGAGTTATGCACCAAAATATTAATGGCAAGGAAGTACATCAATAAATAACTCCAGAAATTTAATTAAAATTTTGCAATCTAAAACAAGAAACACAAAACCATCAAGAGAAAAGCATGCCCTCGTCCACTTTAAGGGCACTGCTTTAGTGCATAAACAGAAGTATAATCTAGTTATACATTACATGATAATAGTGAAGATCAGTCAGATGCAGATGGTACAATACAAGCGATTATCTTATCCATTGTAAGTGCACTTCTTTAGTGTATAAATAGAAGTAAAATCTAGTTAACGTTACATGATAATAGTCAAGGTCAGTAAGATACAGATAGTCCAATACAAGCAATTATCTTTCCAAACAGAGGAAGTTTAGATCATTTGAAAGCAGGCCAACAATATTAAATTGTTGTTACTATATCTAAATAAGAACTGTTGAATGTCTCGATAAGTTGAACACCAACAAACAGAGAGTTTTGGCATTTTCTAGCTGAGCTGGATCTATGCAAGAAGTATACAAATTGCAAATGTAAGAGGCTCGGAATTCATAGTAATGAGATCAATTAGTAAAAAAATAAGAAAAAATTATAGACAAGAAATGAGAATAAACATTTTCTAATGCCTTGTGTGTATTAAATGGAATCTTCTGAGTTATGAGAAACTTACAGTCATGCAAGAAAACACCAATAGGGAAATCAAGACAGGGAAAACAACTTGACACTCATAATTTGCACGTCTCTAATAAATCAAGCTGTACCAACAAAAATTTCCAGAAGCATCATACTACATAGTAACATACAGCATAGACCGAGAATTTAACAAATTCCAACTTCACCAATCGAGTATGAGAAAATAAACAAGTTTAACTGGAATAAAAGCATTATTCTCTCCCTTGTACTCTTTGCAGTTATGAAGGCCGTGGCAACTTAACATACAGCTACTTTGATGGGATCTGATGTACCATGAGTAACCCCAAAACTTCCATGAATTCCCAAAAAGAGAAAAGACAGACAATGGGACAGTTGTTGTGAGATTGCAGAAAATGACATTGGCCTTCTGAGAAGTGATATTATTTTGAGAAAGTGAATTTATAAAGCCTCAAACTGCTTTACTTAACTACGTAATCTTGCCCTGTCAAATTTGGTGTAAATTCTTAGTCCTTCAATAGTACACAGTATGTTTTTGCAAGAGATACACACAAATCTTTGAGGAATGATTATCTATCAGAAGAAATCATAATGTTTGGGCAGCAAAACCAAAGGAAAAAAAATGTAGAAAACAAAAAGTTGGGAAGCTATTAAGCTGGTGGGCAAGCAAAAGCTCATAGAGAACCATGTCCATGCCTCAACTAAGATAATGCTGGCAGAAATTTCGGAGTTGTACAACAGTGATCATGAAAATTGAAGCCGGTAGCTGAAGGCTCAATTCAAGAGGAGATGAGGTTACAATACACAAGAACTAATAAATAAAAACACTAATAGTCAGTTCAGACTGTGAGACGGAAAAAAGATATATTTAATAGAGCACATGATGCACCTCATTCTCCAACCTACATTCTTGAAATGAGCTTGTCATAATTAACGTAAAGAACTTAAAGTCTTGATTTCAGCATAAATACTTTGATCTTTCAAAGAGTGCAGAGTATGATTTTACAAGAAATGCACAATTAGATCTTTGAGATATAACTAAAACTCAAGTGAAAACATAATGGTTTAGGGAAAAAGCAAAGGAACAAAAAAAGTAGAAAACGAAAAAATTAGGAAGCTACTATACTGATGGGCAAGCAAAAGGTCATAGAGGACTAATCCATGCCTCAACTAAGTTGACGCTGGCAGATATTTCAGAGTTGAAAATACTCATGAAGATTGATGCCAGTAGAGCGCTGGAGGCTCACAATTCTCGAGGACATGGAATTGCAGTAAGTGGAGAGAACAAACAGAAAGCGGCACCAATCGGGGTTTGATGCAATGGTGAGGACGACAGTGTTAAACTGTCAACTGTCCACACCGGGATTCCATTTTCACTGGCATCTGCTTGCCTGAATAGAACAACAGTTAAAAAGGAGTGTGGCTGGGTGAAAGTCCTGGGCGCTTTTGGCAAAACAAATGCCCCTCAAACTCCCCATTTAAACTAAGGAAGCCCGTTTCATGCAGTGCAGATCCCAACCTTGAGCCGTGTTTCTCAAAGAACATAAAGTCTTGAGTTCAGCATAAATTAGTTGATCCTTCAAAGAGTGCAGAATATGACTCTACAAGAAATGCACATTTAGATCTTTGTGGAATAACTAAAAGTCAAGTGAAATCATAATGGTTTAGGGCAAAAGCCAAAGAACAAAAAAGTAGAAAACAAAAAATTAGGAAGCTACTAGACTGATGGGCAAGCAAAAGGTCATAGAGGACCAAGTCCATCCCTCAACTAAGTAGAGGCTGGCAGATATTTCAGAGTTGAAAATAGTGATCCTCAAGACTGAAGCCAGTAGGGAGCTGGAGGATCAATTCTAGAGGAGATAGAGTTGCAGTAAGTGGAGAGACCAAACTGAGAACGGCACAAATCGGGGCTTGATGCAATGGTGAGGATGACAGTAGTAAACTGTCAATTGTCCACGCCAGGGTTCCATTTTCACTATAATATGCTTGCCTGAATAGAACAACAGTTAAAAAGAGGTGTGGCTGGGTGCAAGTCCTAGGCATTTTGGAAAAATAAATGCCTCTCAAACTCACCATTTAAAATTAAAAAAGCCCGTGTTATGCAGTGCAGACCCCAACCTTGGGCCATGTTTCTCAAAGCAACATCTAGAAAAAAGCTGGAAATACATGCCCTAGCCTATTGTCCATAGAAAATGATGTGTACTTGATTCTTAAATAGTGACATTACATTTAAATGCACCAGAAGACGTTAACATTGATGACAGTTATGTATGTCAAAACTCCTTTTTAATCAAGTTTTTGAGAGAAATACCTGGTTTGCAACATGCCTCGCCATTTTGCGGAACTCTTTCTTCAGAACTGACCTATGGACAGAATCCGCAGGCTTGTGCTGCTTCTTTGTCTTTGTTGTTGCAACCACAACTGCCAGATCTTCACCAGCAGCAGGTGTAATAGAAATGGTCTTGTTATTCGCCAGACCTGCAGATAAATACAATCAAGGGGTGATCTAAAATACTGGGCAGAGTTCATAAGATTCGTGAAAGACTAAACCCTAGTGATTTGTTTTTTTCTCTTTTGTGGGCTATCTGCGTTTTTGTTTCTCATATACTAGACCATAGATAGCCCTTCTCAAAGGCAAATGAGATATTCAAAATATACCCACAAGCTTAAACAGAAACACAAAGGAGAAGCCATACCTGAATACTTGTATGTGTGCAAGTTGTAGAGATTGTTGGGCTCTCTGCTAAACTGAACCTTGGCGCTACTGTTGCCGTTCTGCTTCACGAGGAAACAGTTGTTCTTCTTCACGATCTCCCATAATAGCTGCCCTGGTAAGGTTGCCATTATATCTGCAAACTATACAAGTTAAAACCCCATCTCTATAATTCCACAAACAGGGAGAAGATCGAAACCATTCGAGCGAAAGACAAAACGAACTGGAAATGTATTGAATGAAATAGTAGAAACAAGGTACCTTGCGTCCGATCGGTGCTCTGCTATAACCTCGACTCCTTACCTGCAAGCGAAAAAAACAATAGAGGAGAACTGAGGTTTAACAACGTCAAACCCTAAATAGAGGAATGGAATATGAAAATCTCCTTAAAACCCTAAATATCCTTGGAAACCCTAATGAAATCAAGTGAATAAGGGTGTGATACTTTTAAGTTTTCAAGGTGAATGAGTCTTGGTTTTTGGTTTAATATATGTTTAATAAAATAAATTGGTTTAAGTGAATTTTAATATGAATATTTTTTTAATAACTTCTTTATACTTAAGTGTTTCACTTTTTCCATTTACAAATATGTTTTAAGAAGTTGACGAGGAATGATGCTTGTTTTTTTGCTTTTCACCTTCTTATGACGTTATGAACTTCTACACGAACCTTACATGATCCTTCAAGCAGAGTCGACACCTTTCCTTCCACAGACTCCTTGAGCGACTTCATTGTCTTAGCGGGAAAAACAGAAGAATAATAATGCTTCAAAATCATAAACGAACCTCGAGTGAACTTCGAATGAACTTTTACCCAGAAGAAAAGATATAAACACGCATTACGGAAAGATTTCTATTAATTTCATAAAAGATTTACAGAGCTTTTCAGACTTACAAACTCAAATTCATAGCTTTCGACCATAGCACATTTCAGGATACCTCAGACCTGAGTAGAATATAGCTTGACCTCAGGAATTATCTGGAAACCCTTCGGCTTCTGGTGCTACTGGAAAACTCTTCAAACAGACTTGTGAGTTCTGCCACTTTAGTTCACGGGCTCCCAACAGAGTAGTTCATGTGCAGACTATCAAACTCACGACAGAAAGACTCAGAGCTCAGACAGGAGGGAGCTCATCAGCTTCTGGTGCTACTGGAAAACTCTTCAAACAAACTTGTGAGTTCTGCCACTTTAGTTCACAGGTTCCCAATGGAGTAGTTCCTGCGCAGACTATCAAACTCACGACAAAAAAACTCAGAGCTTAGACAGGAGGGAGCTCATAAGACAAATACTAACCAAGACTCTAAGACTCAATGCCTCAAATGAGTGCCCCCGAGCTTTATTTATAGACTTTCTCTAGACTTCGTACCGACGAAACATGCAAGAATCGTCCTGAATGGTCGACAAACTCTTTTAGTACAGACTGACAATCTTTTCTGTAAATGCTTTACTTTCCAACAGATTCCTTAGAATGTGGGTCAAACCGCACCAAACGTCGGAGAAGTGCTCTGAGTTCAAAGGATTTGCATGAAAAGCAAATCATACGGAGAAGATATTAGTCATGATCACAATAAATCCCCATATTATATTGTTGAGAATAGGCTCCACCGGTTTCCCAAGCTTTTGAGTAAAGCTTACGTACTATGATTATTCGTCCTTGGAATGATTGTGTAGAGATTCTCATTTTTACAAGCCATTGGAGATGATGAGTTGCATACATTGACAAGATCATGTCATCGGTAATTCTGTCAGATTCAAATAGATCACGGATTTCTCTTAGTGGAATATATTTGGTTGTGCATTCTATATTTAAGTATGTTGGGTCCAGTGCGCTTTTGTTGATGTTGAAGTCTCTCCACCAATCTGATAGCCAAACAAGATATAATCCCCTCATACTAGTATATACACTTCTGAATTTCAATAATGTGAAATATGTCTTATTCATATTCTCTTTCTTGAGAAAATTCCACCATGCCTTTTTGTATTCATTGTGATTCATGTATGTTCCGAAGAACTTTTGTGTGGGATCTTGATCTGGCCAAAGAGCATAGGAGCAGGGCCTATCAAGTGAAAAATATTGATGACATAATCATGTATTATTATTAGACTGTTGCCAAATCAAGTTTATATCTCTGAAGGTGTAGCATAAAGTTGAAGTAGCATCAGCTGCAGCTTTGGTTGATCTGTCATAAAGCATGTATGGAATATTTCCAGTATAAAATGAGATTCTTCTGAGTTCTGGAACATAATTTGGTAGGAGATGAATTGGCTGCAAATTCATATCGAGAACTTTAGTTTTTTTGAGTTTCCATGTAGGTTTCCATAATTGGGCATATACTTCCCAATCTTCATTGTTTGGGATATTCCTTATTTGTTCACCTCCATTTTTCCATTCAGTAACAATGACCAGACAATGGCTTTCTGCATTTGATCTTGCTTGTTTTGTAACCATGTTCGCTTGTCCTCGCTTGTCCTCGCTTGCACACGCTCGCTTGAAGGTTTTCTCTACTGAGAAAATCAGGGATAGGATTTTCAAAGCCTTTGATGTGTTCAATATCAAAATCAAAATTTGCAAATAGAGCTTGCCATCTTGCAAATTTTGCTTCACTTGCTTTAGTGATTTTCTTATGTAACACCTTGTTCATTGCAGCAGCATCAACTCTGAGCAGAATTTTTTTATTGATGAGATAGATTTCGAACTCATTGATTACATTAAGGGTCACCTTTATTTCTTTGTCAATTGTTGCATAGTTCTTTTCGTTGTCAAGCCAGGTCCCTAAAGCAAACTGTATGATTTCTTCATGTAGCTTTGAACTCCCTGCATTAACTTGTTTAAGAACTGCTCCCCATCCTTGGTCACTGGCATCAGACTCAACAATTTTAAAGAGTTCATCACTTGCAACATGCAGTGTTGGCAAGTGCCTGACTTTAGATTTTATTTTTCTCACAGCCTCGGTGTGTGCTTCAGTCCAAGGCATAGGATCATTTTTGAGCCTGTCATTCAGAATTTTTCTATCTTTAGCACAATCTTTATAAAAATCACTGACATAGTTCAAGCTTCCTAGAAAGCGTTGGAGTTGGGTCTTATCAGTTATTTTGTCTGGATTTTTTTTTGCAAATTCCATTGTGTGGGTCTGAAGAGCAATTTGGCCATTTGAAATTGTGTGACCTAGAAATTTTGATAGAGGTTTTAAAGAGCTCCATTTTCTTTTTGGAAAGAACTAGACCAAACTATTTGATGGCCTTTAAAAACATCTCCAAATGCTTGAAATGTTGGTTTATGGAATCTGAGAAGACTAATATATCATCTATGTAGACAATTAGCCAGTCAAAATATGCCTTTAAAGTGTCATCCATAACCCTTTGAAATTTTGTCGGAGCATTCTTAAGGCCAAAAGGCATAACATGCGAAAAAGCAATACACATACATACTAGTAGATTTAGAAATTTAGTTTTAAATATTTTTAAAATTTCTAAATATTTTTATAATGTTAAAAGTATTTTCTGGATAAAATTGTGTGTGAGTTTTTGAAACGTCTAATGTTTTGAGTGGACATTCCATCCATCATCAAGGAGCTTTTGAAACCCAACATTTATATAGTTGGGTTTTTGGAGACAATGTTATTGTTGATGTGCAGCAAATTCTTCAACACATACATCTTACAAATTGGGTAAGATGTTATGCACCATTTTCCATTAGTGACAAGTTTCATGAGTCAATTTTGCACTCCCCTCAACCTTAAGTTGTCCTTAAGTTATGTACATGTTACACTGGTATTTATGGTGGACAATTTGACCAATTCCATTGTCGCTTATTTGTGTATTTTGAAATAGATATGTGTATGTATTCCTTCTACTATGATTTTGTGGGGAAACCTCAAAAAATAGCTCAGTGTACTTGCAAGAGTGGTTGAGTTCTTTGAGATTCATGCATGAGGTCTCAAGATCGATCCTCCCAGATTCTTGTCTATGTTGCATGCCTCGCTCGATGTCCCTACCATGACAAGGGAGATAATCAATGTCATAATCAACGTTGATGGGTTTACACTGGGTACAATTCATGAAATGTAAGGAATTGCCTAACAATTTCCCTGCATGGTTTTCCTTGAAAAAATAAAATTAAAAATTAAAAATAAATAAAAAATTGTTTTGTTATGGTTTAGTGGCAACTTGGAGCAACCACTATAACGATGATTGAGGTTCAAATATTGACGTGCTTTGCTCCCTCCCTATGTGGTATATTGCCAAGTGTGGCTTATTCAGGTTATGGTCCTCCTTAGTGAAAAAGGGTCAATTACATTGGTTTATGTATTGATTATTTGTATCATTGTGAATGGTGTTGGTCAAACTTAATGTACTTAGATTAGCTCAATATCGGCACCCTCGTTTTTGCTTATAAAAAAGGTTTATGGATGAGACGAAATTTAACATTAGGGTTTTCAAAGCAATGGTTTGTTTCCCTTAACCTTGGGGTTTTCAATGCAATGGTTTGTTTCCATGTCTGTTTGTTTTGGTATATGTTTGGGATTAAGTTATATATATATATATATATATATATATATATCAGCCCTAAGGAGCCCAAGAGGTTAGCTTCACTGATTGTCACTAACATTGTTGGACATTTCGCTAGTTTTATGCTAGCAGGTGCCTAGTTTGAATCCCCTGGGTGAGGTGCACTAGTTTGTGCCTCTAAGTTATGCACATGTTACACAAGCATTTATGGTAGTCAATTTGTCCAATTCCATTTTTGTCTATCTCTATATTTTGAAATAGATAAGTATGTGTGTGTGTATTTCTTACACTGTGATCTTATGGGGAAACCTCAAAAAATAGTTTAGTGCACTAGCTCGAGTGGTTGAGTGCTTTGAGCTTCATGCATGAGATCTCAAGATCGATCCTCCAAGCTTGTTGTCTATGTTGCATCCTCACTCGATGTCCCTACCACAACAAGAGCCCTAATCAACGTTGATGGGTTTACATTGGGTATCATTCATGAAATGCAAGGAATTGCATAGGAATTTCCCCGCATGGTTTTCCTTGAAAAAAAATAAATTAAGTTTTGTTGTGGTTTAGTAGTAACTTGGAGCGACCACTATAATGATGATCGAAGCTCAAATATTGGCAAGTTCCCTCCCTCCCTATGTGGCATATTGCCAAGTGTGGCTTCTTCGGGTTATGGTCCTCCTTAGTGAAAAAGGGTCAATTACATTGGTTTATATATTGATCATTTGTATTCTTGTGAATGGTGTTGGTCAAGTTTATTGTACTTGCATTGGCTTAGTATCAACACCCTCATTTTCACTTATAAAAAATGCTTATGGATGAGACGAAATTTAACCTTGGGGTTTTCAATGCAATGGTTTGTTTCCCTTGATCTCAGGGTTTTTAATGCAATGGTTTGTTTCCCTTAACCTTGGGGTTTTTAATGCAATGGTTCATTTTTGTATATGTTTGAGACAAAGTTTAACCTTGGGGTTTTCAATGCAATGGTTAATTTCACTTGACTTTGAGCTTCCAATGTAGTGGTGTGTGTGTGTGTGTTAGCCCCAAGAAGCCCAAGAGGTTAGCTCCATAGGTTATCGCCAATGTTGTTGGGCATTTGGCTAGTTCCATGTTAGCAAGTGGTTGGTTTGAGTATGCCGATGAATTTACTTGGGATTTCATCCACAAATGTGAGGAAGCATCCCTTAGGTTTCCCCACGGGGTTTTCCTTAGAAAAATATAATTAAAAAGTTATACACACACACACACACACACACACACATATAAGCCCCGAAAGGTTAGCTCAATCGGTGGAACAATCCACCCAAAGCATGTTGACAACGGTGAGGCCATAGATCATAAGTTAAAATCCAAACAAGTCTCTCAATGTTACTAGTCGCTATTGTCACTAGTGATTGAGTTGTCCTCCATCCAAATATTTTGGGGAAGAGTGAGATCATGAGAGATTTTCATTAGAAAAAGTTAAGTTTTGTGTGTGTGTGCATGCGTGCTCACGAGTCTCTGTGTGTGAGTGTGTACAACATACATACATGCATACATATATATAGCTACAAAGGTTAACTCAATCGGTTGGACTATCTATCAAAGCCATGTTGCCAATCGGAAGGTTAGAGGGTCCAATCTAATCAAGTCCCTCGTGGTTACTAGTCACTCTTTACAATTCGTGGTTGACACCATCCTCCATCTAATACAAAGTACATGCAATGATTTTGTGGGGAAACCTCAAAAAATAGCTAAGTGCACTTGCTCGAGTGGTTGAGTGCTTTGAGCTTCATGCACAAGGTTTCGAGATCAATCCTCTGAGCTTGTTGTCTATGTTGCATGCCTCACTGATGCAAACCCCCCCCTATTCTCCCTCGGGGCTTCTCGACCTCCTAGTCTAGGATTGTTCAATTTACGAAGTTGAATCGGCTCTTTGGGCCCCTGTTGCAACCCAAGACAATTTACACAAGCCCCTTTTCTCCTAAGGCATAGGTTTTATGAAAACTCGCGGGCTCCTGCTAAGCCCTTGTTCTCCTTTTGAATTTTGAAGAACGGGTGTGAGCTCCTTCTACTAGGCCCCCTCTCCTCATATGACCTCTGACTATGATCAGGCGCCTATCCAAAGGGCGCTTCGGAGCTCCGGGCTCTGGGTGTTTTTACTCTATGCTGCGGCCAACCCTTCCGGAGTCACAACTGTAAGTTTTAAACTTGCGAAGTAAAGCAATGCATATAGATTCTTAAGAAAAACATAATTTAATCAATGGACCATTCACATAGTACACAGAGATTTATACCGGAAACCCTCAATTGGGAAAACCTTTCTTATATTCATTATATCGAATTTCACCACTCACTATACAATATATATACAATGTTTTTAGGTATTCTGTAGATACCAAAACCCTAATCCCTTAATCCAGGATTAATTTACAAAACCGTTAAAAATAGCAAAAAACCACCCAAAAAAAAATTTTGGGGCACTGCCCCGAGCTACCGCCCGTTGCCAAACGTTGCGTGTAACCAAGGGGGGGCATACCTGCCCCCCCCTGGCACCCCCCTAGGAAAGCACCCAGCGCACACGACACAAACAAAGCACTAGTACGAGGGATCGTCAGACGCAATTGTCATATCTGATGTGCCCACACACACACATGCAAAGAATATAACACATACCCAACAACAACCCTCTAAAACCACGGAAGCAGGATCGACAGTCCTCATTCCCCTCTGAGATCGACGATTCAATCTCTCTTCAGAATTCGGTCGAATCTGCATGTACACTCCATAAATACTCCAGAGTGGCTTTATAACGGAGTGAATCTTCGTCATCCAAGCGTCCCCTCACAGATCAACGGTCCACGCTTCTTCTTCAAATCAATGACCCACAATTTCTTCGGGCTCTGGCGCTTCGGGAAATTCCAAAACACTTCTCCACTTTCTCCTTAAGTGGTTTTTCTACAGACTGGCAGATCTCCTGCCACACGTCCTCCTTCACGAACGGTTGGGATGACCTTATGACTTCGAGCTTCGCGAGTCCTTACACCTCCACTCTCCAGTTCCTCCGGAGTTAACCTCCTGCTACCATGTGCCTCCTGATGATCGACGATCGGGACCTACTCTGCTCTTCGGAGTTTCTCCGATTTCACACTCTATTTGTCCGAGAACTCCCAGATTACTTTCGCTCTAGAGTCTCAGATCCTCTACCACGTGTCTCTCTTGACGATGGTGATCCTGGCCCACTTAGGGACTTCGTGAGTTTGCTCTCATGTGCACTCTCAAAGGACTTAAGACTCGTGCACTTACCTCTAGATCCAACGACTGTCGGTCCATGCGCTCAAATCAGATGGATGGGATATGTTCCTCTCCTCTGCACGCTCCTCATGTCTGGACATGGAATTCGACGACCCAGATCTTCTTCTCTGAAGCTGATCTGACGATAACTTTTGCTTCCCCCTCCTGAGTTTTGAATTTCTCCCGAATTGGGAAAATTCGTAAGTGTCAAAGGTTGCATCCTTTGATCTTTCTCCTGCGAGCCTGAATACTCTGGGTCTCACTTGCGCTCTTGAAAACATTGTCTCTCCTTGAGCTTTGACACTTGGAAAGTTTGCCTCTGCGCACTCCTTGCGTTGTCTCCACAACTTGAACCGGTAAAGGTCTATTGGCCTCTGCACGCCTTGCAGAGTCTCTTTGCACACTTGCACTCTCTCTCTCGAGGTTTGAAATCGCTCGACCTTCCAAGGGACTTGGCCCTCAACTTATTCAAAAGGATTTCTCGGTGCCCTCCTGGCAACCTCTTGCTCAATGCACACCTTGCAGAGCCTCCTCCTCAGAGTGTTCAGTAACTCTGGGTTTTCCTCGACTTCACCAACACTTCAAAAGGTGTTGGTCCTGTGCACTCCTTACACTTGCTCAAAGCACTCTTTATTGAGCTTACAGAGTATTCAACAACTTTGTGAATATCTTCTCTTTGATACTCCTCTTCTCTCTCTCTCTTAACTCGAAACAGAGTTCTCCTGTGCACACCTGCACCTGCTCAATTTCCACCTGCCAGAGCTCTACAGAGTTCTCAGTGACTTTGTCTCTTTGTGCCTCCTCTGCACAGTTTCTCCTCTAAGGTGTTTAGCAACCTTGAGGCCTCTCTTGAGTTGTGATTTCTCTGGTGTGCGCTCCTGGCATGTTCTTCTCTGACTCGTTAGAGTTCAGATGCGCACTCCTTGTGCTAGCTACAAAGCTTCTAATGCTCTGTTGTGCACTCCTTGCACGCCCTAAAGAATCCAGAACAATATAACAACCTCAACAAAGATAAAGAAGTATATCTTCCTACTGCACATGAAACCTATCACATACATCTACATCATAAACTCATAAACGCACATATAGATAATCATTTATGAACCACATAAACATACACAGAATCATATGCAGGAAAACTGCTCTTTTTCATTAACATGAATGTTTGTTTACAATGTGTAGAAAAGATCAGACTGCAATTGAGTCTTGGATCTCCTCTCCTCAGCTCTCTACTCACTCATCCTACTCTTCCTAAAAACTCTCCCATGTGTTTCGATACAATGAGATTTTTACAAAATATGGGGCTCCTCGAGCTCTCCCTCCAACTCACCTAACCTCATCTAATACATTGAAGTTTCTTTAATGGCCATCTAGTCCGAATTGAATCTAGAGCCATCAACCTGTCAGCCATTAAAGGCGACCTGATCTCCTGCCTGTATAAAGGCAAGTAACTTGGCCCTTACAGCCTTACAACATTTAATTTCATTAAAGATACAATTTTAAATTTTAAATTTTGGGCAAAGTGAGAGGGTTGGCGCCTCTCCCCTCCTTCAATGCACGTTGATGTGTTGGAATGTTGGTGCGTTGTTGAGGTGGAGCGATGCTCCTACATCATACTCCACTGCTGGGAAAATCATGAGCTCTTGCTCATGGCCCCCTTTGCTCTGTTGTTGAAATCCCCTTGGATCCCAAACTCTCCTTTGGAGTTGTCCACTTGCTCCTTTGCTTTGTTGTTGTTGTTGTTTCTCTTGCAGGCTTCCTTCTACTAAGCTTCTCCTTGTTGGTAGTTTCAGTGCTGACCTCAACATCAGTCTCCTTACCTCCTGTAATGTCCCCACTTTGGGACATCATCACAGTGCATAGATTTATGATGACCAGAGTAGCCAGATGGATGTTATAGCGAGTACAGGGGTATTTGAGAGGCATTGTGGGGTCCAACTTGCATTGATCATCATATTCCATCATTATGAGCCATTCCGCACAGGTTGGCTTTGGTTTCGTTGC
>SNQJ01S0001658.1:205988-234750 GCA_010110895.2 Picea sitchensis | reverse complement strand
TGGGGGTTTTGAGGGTTTTGACTTAACAAACCCTAGAGGACGATTCGGTGGTGAAAGATTCCACCTAGCTTGTCCCAAGCTTGGTCTCGGAGATGCAATACGCTCCCACACCATTCTAGCTCTAGATCTACTCAGTTGTAGGAGGATTCCACTTCGGTCACTTGTGCAGATAGAGAGAGGGCGCACTAGTTGGGGGTTTCCAGCAAGGAGGGCGCACCATTCTTGGAGAGAGATACATTGCAGGTGATTGGCAGGGCTTTTGGAGATTCTATCACTTGAGTTCTTCTTGCAGGGTCTTCACCATCATTCCTAGTGCTTTCTGAGAGATTTTTATGGCTCAGATTATTTCTTAGAGCAGTGGGACGAATTGAAGAGAAGGAGGGCATTTTTGAGATTCAGATCTAGTCAGTTTAGAGGGGTTACACTTCAGATCTGACCCTGAGACTTCACCTAGTGACTTGCAATGTCCTGATCTATATTCCTAGGAAGTTTCAGAGCATTTGGAGGCCTCCTTCATCGGGGCCGAATTATCTAAGGTTTCAGTCATCCAGTGGGGCGCACCATTCAGTGGAGGAGTTCAGATCTACAGGGTTTGAGAGTGGATTTGGAGATTTGGACACCTGGGTTGTCCTTACAGTTGCCCGACCTATCAGTTGGCATATTTCTTGGAGTGATTGGACATTTTTGGTAGCAGGGCCGAATTATTGAGGGCTTCAGCATTCTAGCAGAGCGTGGTACCTTCCAGCTTGGGGGTTTAGCATTCTTATGGCCCAGATCTATTGTATTCAGTCTTCATTGTATATCCAACATTTGGAGGTGTGTTGGAGTCTTCTATTGGAGCATTTTTTAGCAGCTCTATTGTTTATCTTCTTGGCCATCTGTTGAGCATTCCAGATCGGCATCTTCATTGTAGCAGGTTTCTCTATCTTATGAATAAAAGTTATTTTAGATGTTTTGGCTTGTCTATCATATTGCATATGGTTGAGGTATGTTCCATGGTTGTCCCTTTCTGTTATATGCTACATACACACATATAAACATATCAGTAAACCCTAAGGTCGAAATCAAGAGGCCATTCAACAAGTAAACACATCTAAACAAGTAGGACAACAAAGTGTTTGACAAAATACCTCACTCAGAAAAAGTTTTAAAAAGACACCAAAATCGTGATGATCCTTACATAATGGCTTGGGATCATTACACCTCCTCAATGACCTCTTCCAGTTGCTCTGTTGGATGGCTCTTTGGCAGTCTTCTTTGTTGCACTTCCTCATCCTTATACACATCAAAGGGAAGATCATCCTAATCCCCCATGTTGTTTTCTTCTTCTGTGGCATTAACTTGCCACCTTGCTCAGCTTCCTCCTTTGACATATTAGCTTCTGTCGACTCTTCTTGTGTTGGTTCAAATCCAGCTTCCTCCAACTGCTCCTCATGTTGACATCCCATCTCCCTTTGCATGACTGCATCCTGGCAGTCCTTTTTTGGTTCTGGATTGTTCAACCAATCCTACAACATCTTCAGCTCTTGCTTCCATTGAGTGAGCAATTCATCTGAATGCTCTTCCTTTTCTGTTGGGGCAAACATCAATGTCTTCTCCTTCTCCTTCTCTTTAATAGCCCTTGTTGGTTGTCTTTCCTCTACTGCACCTGTATCATAGACACAGTTAGTTTTAAAAGCATTCGGCCCCATGGCCTCCCTCTTGGATTCTTGTTGCATCATCTCCTCATGTGCAACACTCGTACTAGCCTCTGTTGGAATGTTAGGCAAGAATATTCGAATTCCCCCAACGATCAGAACACTCCTCTGATCCTCCTCCTCTGTGATGGAAGTATTTAACTCCTCATCATATTCATTCACATGGTCTGCAACTCCACACGAATCTTTGTATGAATGAGGCCCTTCTATTGCCTCCCTTTCACCTGTGAGCACCCTTTGTTGATCTAAACTCTCAGTTGAGTTCCTCTCTTCTCCCTTGCCCACCTGACAATCTGGGATTTCTCTTCTACCCTCTTGGCAGTCTATGAGATCAACTGATCTCATCTCATTGCCCACCTGACAATTTGAAATTTCATCACTGCCCTCTTGGCAGTCTATGATATCTTTGTTCGATCTCCTCTCCTCATCATTGAGGTTTCTTCCAACTTATGGTTCACAGATGTAAACCATCTCCTCTTTTGTGTCACTAAGGTTTTCAACTTCCCTCAGCCACCTCCTCAGTACATGTCGTTGCTTTCTGTCCAACAACTTTTGAACATGCCATTTTGCCTTCCTGTTCAGAGGCCATTCGTATCTCCAGTGTACCTTTTCCTCCTGCTACATCTTCAATGTTAGCCTCTCCATCTCTGCTCTTATTTCCCTGAGCTTTAGATCCATCTCTGGCTTGCTTTTCTGTTGGTGGCCTTCTCTGCGACCACCTTCATGGCCTTCAGTATCCATTTTCACCCTTTGCTTGCCCTCCTAGAAATTTTGTGGATTACTCTGCATTCGAGAGCATCTCCAACTTCTCCTACAACTCACCTAGTTGTTCAATTTCCTGTTGCACAACTTGCAATAGTCTTTTCACAGAGCATCAGTACTCTGTCTCCTTCACCTGCTATCTACAGGTGAACTTTAGCTTCTGATACTACTTGATGTTATCAACTTATGTCCTTGTCTCCCTTGCCTGTTGTCTGCAAGAAAAATTTGGCTCTGATACCACCTGAAGCAAACCCCCCTATTCTCCCTCGGGGTTGCTCGACCTCCCGGTCTAGGATCGTTCAATTTATTGAGCCGAATCGACTCTTCGGGCCCCTTCTAGAACCCAAGACAATTTACACAGACCCCTTTTCTTCTAAGGCGCAGGTTTTATGAAAACCTGTGGGCTCCAGCTAAGCCCATGTTCTCCTTTTGAATTTTGAATAATGGGCGCTAGCTCCTTCTGCTAGGCCCCCTCTCCTCATATGACCTCCGACTGTGATTAGGCACCTATCCAAAGGGCCCTTCGGATCTATGGGTTCTGGGAGTTTTTACTCTATGCTGTGGCCAACCCTTCCGGAGTCACAACCCTCCAAAACCACGAAAATAGGATCGACGGTCCTCGTTCCCCTCTCAGATCGACGATTCAATCTCTCTTCAGAATTTGGGCTTCAACCGAATTGACATGTACACTCCACAAATAATCTGGAGTGGCTTTATAACAAAGTGAATCTCCCTCCTCCACGCTTATTCTTTATATCAATGGCCCACAATTGCTTCAGGCTGCGACGCTTCGGGAAATTTCGAAACTCTTCTCCACTTTCTCCCGTAGTGGTTTTTCTCCGGACTGGTAGATATTCTGCCACGCGTCCCCCTTCATGGATGACTGGAATGACCTTTCAACTTCAGGCTTCACGAGTCCTTGCACCTCCACTCTCCAATTCCTCTGGAGTGGCTCTCCTCCAGAGTTAACCTCCTACTACCATGTGCCTCCTCACGATCGACGGTCAGGATCTACTCCTCTCTTTGGATTTTCAGTGATTTCACACTTTATTTGTCCAAGAACTCTCAAAGTACTTCTGCTCCGGAGTCTCAGATCCTCTGCCACGTGTCTCTCTTGACGATGGCGATCTCGATCCACTTCGGGACTTCATGAGTCCACTCTCCTGTGCAGTTTCAAAGGACTTAAGACTCGTGCACTTACCTCTAGATGCAATGATTGTTGGTGATCCAGATGGATATGGTGGCCACCCACCTTTTCCAACTGGCTCAAAACAATTTTCTGGTAATTTTGGCAATTTACTATTTTTAGCAATTTTCACTTCCGGGGCCATTTTGAGGGCCTAAATGAAGGTTTTTCGGGATCGAGCTTCTCAACAATAGTTGAAGGCATCAGAGCCTCATTGTAATCATCTTCTTGCGAATGAATGTAGCCATCACATCTCTTCTCAAAGATAAGCCGCCACCATTCCAGCAAGCTTGTTTCTGCTGCATTTTATAGTTTCAACTTATTTCATTATTGAATAGAAAACCAGTTTTACTGTATCTCTGTTATTTTGTGTTAAGAATCTGTTAATAATCTATATTCATTTCATTCTGCTCATAAAATCCAGATCAGTGGTATCAGAGCGGTCTGCTCCTTGTCGTCTTAATGCATGTCCCCAACGAGGTCAGAGTACAAAGAGTTGGGTCTTGAGCTTGTTTCTCTTGAGGACAAAAGCTCTTGCACGCCCAAGTGACCTCTCATGGCAAGATAAAAGAAAGATGACGGGACAGGAGATCCTTTCAAACTGTTGATTGAGGAATCCCTCACGCAACAGAGGAACGAGATGATGGATAGTTTCGCGCAAATCCTTCGGCGGCTACCAACAGGCAACACATCTTCTTCGAGCGGAGGCGCCACCCCCTTCAAGGTGCAAATAAACTTCGATATTCCTATATTTGAAGGTCAGATAGACGCAGATGTTGTAGACAAGTGGTTGAATCTGCTAGAAGGGTATTTTTCTGTCCATAACTTCTCGAATAGATAAAATATTACTTTTTCACTACTCAAAGTCGTCCCCCATGTCAAAGATTGGTGGGAATATTCTGTGAGCAAAAGGAAACAGAGGAACCCTCATTATTTACAGTCACAACCACCTGGGATTCCTTCAGGGATGCTATTAAGAAACAATACTACCCTGTCGGAAGTTATGACGACTTATATACCAAATGGACCACACTACGACAAGAAAGAGACCAAGCAGTGCCAGATTTCACAAATATCTTCCATACCTTGCGCACCAAGCTGGGTATCAAAGATTCAGAGCGACATCTGGTGCTCAAGTATCGTGATGCTATGCATAGATACATCCAGACCGAAATGGAATTTCTAGACATCTCATCCTTGGGCGTGGCCTACTGATATGCCATCAAAATCGAGCAAAAGCTCAAATAAAAGATGTGACAATTTGGGCCTAGGAACCCCGCACAACAAAATCCAGAAAAGGGTGGCCCCAACCCACAGAACAAAGGACAAAGAAAAGATGGACAGTATTAGGACAACCAGTCCAAGCTGTAATCAAAGAAGGACACTGGAAAGACAAAGAAAGATACCGGGAAGTGGTGCAACTTCCATAAGAGCCCTTGGCATAACACTGTTGATTGTCGCTCAAAGCAGTCGTTGGTGGCCGAAGTGAAAGCCTCTGAATCAGATGTGAATTCTGACTCTGAGCCAGAACCAGAAAGGGGAAGACAGATCATTGACGCGGAACCGAGTGCCACTGTTGCTACCACCAAGCTCCATCCTGGTGAACCAGATAAGCCAGAAGAATGAGAGCGCCTCTTCCATTCGCAAATGTGGGTAAAAGGCACCCCGCTGCACTTCATCGTTGATAGCGGTAGCCAGAAGAACCTCATCTATGCAGAGGTCGTCAAGTGGCTGGCCCTGCCCACAATGCCTCACCCATAACCCTACACCATTGGATGGCTCCGTCAAGGAAGCAATCTCCACGTCAGCCAACAGTGTTGACTGTCATACGGCATCAAGCCCTTCAAAGACGAGGTATTTTGTGATGTTGCTCCTCTCGAATTTTGTGATGTTCTTTTGGGCCAACCTTATTTATGGAAACGTCATGTTGTATAAGAGTCTAGGCCTCGTAGTGTTATTATTACTTTGAACATGAAATTGTATAGGATACCTGAGGCAGTCCCACCTATTGCCATTTCCTTGATCTTTGCTAAGCAATGCAGGAAGGTCATCTCTAAGACAGGGAAGTTTGTCTTCTTCATGATTCGCTCTCAGAATAAGCAAAAGATCACAGCCACATCCAAGGTCTCTGTGGTCGACCTCTCCACACAACAGAAGCAAGTAGATAAGGTCGTGGAAGAATACTTGGATATCTTCTCCTCACCTATTGGGATACCTCTGCACTACCAGGTCAAGCACCCCATCGATCTAACCCCCGCTGCATTGTTGCCCAATGGGCCAGTCTATTGTCGCTCTCTGTTAGAGAATGAGGAGATCAAGCAACAAATCCAAGAGCTGCTCCACAAGGGGCACATCTGTCCGAGCTCATCACCTTGCGGGAGCCCAATCGTGCTAGTACAGAAGAAAGATGGAACGTGGCGACTCTGCATTGATTACCGGGCTCTGAATAAAATCACAGTAAGAAACCAGTACCCGATTCCCTGAATCGACGACCTCCTTAATCAACTCATGGGGGCTAAATACTTGAGTAAGATTGATCTAAAGTCTGGCTACCACCAGGTCCCTACAGAATAGACAGATGTATGGAAGACCGCCTTCAAGTCAAAGGAAGGCCTTTTTGAATGGTTGGTCATGCCTTTTGGTTTGACAAATGCTCCGGCCACTTTCATGAGGATGATGGACGATATCCTACGACCATTCACCAATAATTTTGTAGTGGTGTATCTGGATGACATTCTCATTTACAACAAGACTTGGGTCAAACACTTGCAACATATTCAACATGTTCTGCACACCCTGCGGCAACACAAGCTATACGTCAACTTGGAAAAATGCTCCTTTGGCATGGACAGGGTCCATTAACTGGGCTACATCATTGATCAACATTATGTACATGTGGATCCAGCCAAGATCCAAGTCATCCATGACTAGCCAGCCCAACCACACTCACTGAGCTTCGGAGCTTCTTGGGCCTCGCCAATTTCTACCGCAGGTTTGGGTTGGGATTCTCCCATATTGCATGGGCCCTCAGTCAAATCACCAGGGGTGGTGGTAAGGCAAAATTTGCGTGAAACCGATCCCAACAACAAGTGTTCGATGATTTGAAGCAACACTTGTGCTCATCCCTAATACTTTCACTACCAGACCTGCAACATCCCTTTGAGATTGAGACAGATGCTTCAGACTATGTTGTGGGCGTCGTTCTCACTCAACACGACCACCTTGTGGCCTATCATAGTGAGACACTATCCGATGATGTTCGTAGGTACCCTACTTACAACAAAGAAATGTACTCCATTGTGCAAGCCTGCCGCCAGTGGAGACATTACATTCTTAGGAAGGAGACAATCATCCACACTTATCATAAGCCACTGCAGTTTATGCAAACACAAGGAAAATTGCAGAATGACCGCCATCAAAAGTGGTCCACATACTTGTAGCAATTCCACCTCAACATCAAGTATAAAATAGGAAGCACCAATCGCGTCGTTGATTGCCTCAGCAGACCACCAGTCGCGGCACTCACCACAGTGCTAGACTCTTGTAGCCATGAGACCTCTGGATGGCCCAACTCTATGAGACAGACCCGAACTTTGCCACCACCTACCAAATGTTGGGTGCAAACATAGTTGTCGATAATTTCTATCTTCAGGATGGGTTGTTGTGTCGTCTAGGACATATCTGTGTTCCATCAAGCGAGCAAGCGAAGCTGATCTGGGAAGCCCACTACAATCGGGTGGTAGGACACTTCGGTGTCGAAAAGACAGTGGTGATGCTACAGAAACATTTCTACTAGCCGAAACTCCGACAGGAGGTCAGCAAGTATATCAGGTCCTGCACTACCTGCGTTATTGCCAAACCAACCACTGAGAAACAAGGCATGTACACCCCTCTTCCTACTCCTGACAGGCCATGGGAATCCATCTCAATGGACTACATGTCAGGCCTCCCATCCACCAAGCGGGGAAATGACTGTGTGTTTGTGGTTGTTGACTGCTTTTCTAAGATGGCGATTATGGTTGCCTACAAGAAGAGCATCACAGCAGAGGCCACTGCCACGCTCTTCTTTGAACGGGTTTGGGTACATTTTGGACTCCCACAAACCATTGTCTCAGATAGGGACAATCGATTTCTCAACACATTCTGGTCGAGCCTCTGGTCACTCATGGACACCAAGCTAACCAAATCCATGGCCTTCCACCCCCAGACAAATGGCCAAACCGAGGTCATAAATCGAATGGTTGTGCATAACCTTCACATGTATAATTCAAATCAGCCTTGCTCATGGGATGAGAGCCTTCCCTATGTCCAACATAACTACAACCGAGCCCTGCATAGCTCAACCGACCACAGCTCCTTTCAGGTGGGGTTGGGATTCCAACCATTGGGTCCCATAGATGTTGCACTTCTCCTTGCGGTCACCTCGACCGACTCATATCATGTTCCAACTGAAGTTGACAAAGCCACCTGGTTCATTGAGAAGATCCAACACATCCGCCAACAGGTTCAGGATATCCTATAGAAGTCCAATGATAAGTACAAACAATGCCATGATCAACATTGGGTGCCACATAAGTTTCAGGTGGGAGACAAAGTTTGGTTGCACTTGTAGAAAGAACGCCTTATAAGACCCCATCGGAAGCTTCGCCCAATCCGTTATGGGTCGTACACCATCACCAAGGCCGTGGGGGATAATGCTTTTGAGCTCAACATTCCTCCTTTCCTTGGCCTGCACCCAGTGTTCAACTTGGATCTCCTTCGCTCTTATTTCCCACCATTATTGGACACCTTAGACGTAGAAAAACACCTGACACCAACAGATCTCAACCCTGACTACATCCAATAGACATCCAACGATTAGATTGTGGACACACGGATCAAGGGAACTCGACAACAAAGGATCCAGCTTTATCGAGTCGTCAAAGCAGGGAAACTCCTACACCAAGGCAAGTGGCTCACCCGGGGCCAAATTCAATAGAAATTTCTTCATCTAATGGGGGAACTCAACGCAATGGAGAACACCGCTTCCTAAGGAGGGAGGATTGATCCAAATGAATATCGGTGGCCACCCACTTTTTCCAACTGGCTCAAAACAGTTTTCTGGCAATTTTGGCAATTTACTATTTTTGGCAGTTTTCACTTTCGGGGCCATTTTGAGGGCCTAAATGAAGGTTTTTCAGGATCGAGCTTCTCATTGTTCACTTACGGCAGGCTTGAGGCCCCAAAATGAATCTCCTCGATGATACCTTTCCAACGGGCTATCATACACCTAAAACAAAGATCGTATGCAAATGTTACGACCCCGGGAAGTTAATGTACTAACTTACCCAAACAGGGCCCACATGACTTTTGGTGCTTCATCTCCTAGGGTTAGGTTTTTGGATGTCTAGGGTTTTTGACATTCCTATTTATTGTAAAAGGACTTCAGAGCCTCATTATAATCATCTTATTGTGAATGAGCGCAACCGTCACATCTCTTCTCAGAGATAAGCCGCCACCATTCCAGCAAGCTTGTTTCCGCTACATTTTACAGTTTTAGCTTATTTCATTATTGAATAGAAAACTAGTTTTACTGTATCTCTGTTATTTTGTGTTAAGAATCTATTAATAATTTGTATTCATTTCATTCTGCTCATAAAATTCGGATCGGTTGGTCCACGCGCTCATATCCGATGGATGGGATCTATTCCTCTCCTCTGTGCGCTCCTCCTATCTGGACGTGGAATTCAATGGCCCAGATCTCTTTCTCTGCAGTTGATCTGACGACAGTTGTTGCTTCCCCCTCCTGAGTTTTGAATTTCTCCCGAATTGGGAAAATTCGTAAGTGTCAAAGGCTGTGGCCTTTGATATTTCTCCTGCGAGCCCGATTACTCTGGGTCTCGCTTGCGCTCTTGAAAACACTGTCTCTCCTTGAGATTTGGCACTTGGAACATTTGCCTCTGTGCACTCCTTGCATTGTCTCCACAATTTGAACCGGTAAAGGTCCCTTGGCCTTTGCATGCCTTACAGGGTCTCTTGGCACACTTGCATTCTCTCTCCCGAGGTTTTAAATCACTCGGCCTTCCAAGGGACTTGGCCCTCAGATTTCTTCAAAAGGATTTCCTAGTGCCCTCTTGGAAACCTCCTGCTTAGTGCACACCTTGCAAAGCCTCTTCCTCGAAGTGTTCAATAACTCTGGGTTTTCCTCAACTTCACCAACACTTCAGAAGGTGTTGGTCCTGTGCACTCCTTGCACTTGCTCAAAGCACTCTTTCATGAGCTTACAGAGTATTCAACAACTCTGTGAATGTCTTCTCTTTGACACTCCTCTTCTCTCTCTCTTTGAACTTGAAACAAAGTTCTTCTGTGCACACATGCACTTGCTCAATGCCCACCTGGAAGAGCTCTACAAAGTTCTCAGTGACTTTGTCTCTCTGTGCCTCCTCTGCATAGTTTCTCCTCTAAGGGGTTCAATAACCTTGAGGCCTCTCTTGAGTTGTGACTTCTCTAGTGTGCCCTCCCGGTACGTTCTTCTCTGACTTGATAGAGTTCATATGCGCACTCCTTGTGCTAGCTATATAGTTTCTAATGCTCTATTGTGCACTCCTGGCACAGCCTAAAGAATCCATAACAATATAACAACCTCAACAAAGATAGAGAAGTCTATCTTCCTATTGCAAATGAAACCTATCACATACATCTACAACAGAAACTCATAAACGCACATACAAATAATCAGTCATGAAACACATAAACATACACAGAATCATATGCAGGAAAAACTGCTCTTTTTCATTAACATGAATGCTTGTTTACAATGTGTACAAAACCTCAGACTGCAACTGACTCTTGGCTCTCCTCCCTTGAGCTCTCTACTCTCTCATCCTCCTCTTCCTACAAACTCTCCCATGTGTTTTGATACAATGAGATTTTTACAAAATCTGGGGCTCCTCGAGCTCTCCCTCCAACTCACCTAACCTCATCTAATAAATTGAAGTTTCTTTAATGGCCATCTTGTCCGAATTAAATCTAGAGCCATCAAACTGTCAACCATTAAAGGTGACCTTATCTCCTGCCTGTACAAAGGCAAGTAACTCGACACTTACAACCTTACAACATTTAATTGCATTAAAGATACAATCTTAAATTTTAAATTTTGGGCAAAATGAGAGGGTTGGCGCCTCTCCCCTCCTTCAATGTGCGTGATGTGTTGGAATGTTGGCACGTTGCTCCTGCATCATACTCCACTGCTGGGAATATCATGAGCTCCTTCTCATGGCTCCCTTTTCTCTGTTGTTGAAATCCCCCTGGATCCCAAACTCTCCTTTGGAGTTGTCCACTTCCTCCTTTGCTTTGTTGTTGCTTCCCTGCTGCTCTTGCAGGCTTCCTTCTACTCAGCTTCTCCTTGCTGGCAGTTTCTTGTGTTGAGCTCAACATCAGTCTCCTTACCTCCTTAATGACCTCTTCCATCTGCTATGTTGGCTAGCTCCTTGGCAGCCTTCTCTGTTGCACTTCTTCATCCTTATACACATCAAAGGGAAGATCATCATGATCCCCCATGTTGTTTTCTTCTTCCGTGGCATTAGCTTGCCACCCTGCTGCAGACTCCAGTTCTGCAGTCTCATCACTGAGCTGCTTCTCAACTTCCTCCTCTGAGAGATTAGCTTCTGTCAACTCCTTTTGTGCTGGTTCAACTCCAGCTTCCTCCAGCTGTTCCTCATGCTGGCATCATGTCTCCCTTTGCATGACTGCATCCTAGCAATCCTTTTATGGTTCTGGATTGTTCAAACAATCCTCCAACATCTTCATCTCTTGCTTCCATTTNCATCATGATCCCCCATGTTGTTTTCTTCTTCCGTGGCATTAGCTTGCCACCCTGCTGCAGACTCCAGTTCTGCAGTCTCATCACTGAGCTGCTTCTCAACTTCCTCCTCTGAGAGATTAGCTTCTGTCAACTCCTTTTGTGCTAGTTCAACTCCAGCTTCCTCCAGCTGTTCCTCATGCTGGCATCATGTCTCCCTTTGCATGACTGCATCCTAGCAATCCTTTTATGGTTCTGGATTGTTCAAACAATCCTCCAACATCTTCATCTCTTGCTTCCATTCACTGAGCAATTCATCTGAATACGCCTTTTTCTGTTGGGGAAGACATCAGTGTCTTCTCCTTCTCCTTCTCTTTGACAGTCCTTGTTGGCTATCTTTCCTCTGTTGCACCTGCATCACAGACACAGTTAGTTTTAAAATCATTCGGCCCCATGGCCTCCCTCTTGGATTCATGCTGCATCATCTCCTCATGTGCAACACTCGTACTAGCCTTTGTTGGACTATTAGGCAAGAATATTTGAATTCCCCAACGATTAGAACACTCCTCTGATCCTCCTCCTCTCTGATGGAAGTATTTAACTTCTCATCATCTTCATTCACATGGTCTGCAACTCCACATGAATCTTCATATGAATGAGGCCCTTCCGTTGCCTCCTTTTCACCTGTCAGCACCACTTGTTGATCTGAACTCTTAGTTGAGTTCCTCTCTTCTCCCTTGCCCACTTGGCAATCTGGGATTTCTCTTTTGCCCTCTTAGCAGTCTATGAGATCAACTGATCTTATCTCATTGCCCACCTGGCAATTTGAAATTTCATCACTACCCTCCTGGTAGTCTACAAGATCTTTGTTGGATCTCCTCTCCTCATCATTGAGGTTTCTTCCAACTTCTGGTTCATAGATGTAAACCATCTCCTCTTCTGTGTCACTGAGGTTTTCAACTTCCCTTAGCCACCTACTCACTACCTGCCATTTCTTTCTGGCCAACAACTTTTGAACATGCCATTTTGCCTTCATGTTCAGAGGCCATTCGTACCTCCAGTGTACCTTTTCCTCCTGTTGCATCCTCAATGCTAGCCTCTCCATCTTTTCTCTTATTTCCCTGAGCTCCAGATCCATCTCTGGCTTGCTTTTCTGCTAGTGGCCTTCTCTCCGACCACGTTCATGGCCTTCAGTAGCCATTTTCACCCTCTGTTTTCCCTCCTGGAAAGTCTATGGATTACTCTGCATTCGAGAGCATCTCCAACTTCTCCTACAACTCACCTAGTTGTTCAATTTCTTGTTGCATAGCCTGCAACAGTCTTTTCACAGAGCATCAATACTTTGTCTCCTTCACCTGCTATCTACATGCGAACTTTAGCTTCTAATACTACTTGATGTTATCAGCTTATCCCCTTGTCTCCCTTGCCTACTGTCTGCAAGCAAATTTTGGCTCCGATACCACCTAACGCAGACCCCCCTATTCTCCCTCGGGGTTGCTCGACCTTCCGTTATAGGATCGTTTAATTTACTAAGCCGAATCGGCTCTTCGGGCCCCTACTGGAACCCAAGACAATTTACACAGGCCCCTTTTCTCCTAAGGCACATGTTTTATGAAAACCCGCGGGCTTCTTCTAAGCCCCTGTTTTCCTTTTGAATTTTGAATAACTGGTGCTAGCTCATTTTGCTAGGCCTCCTCTTCTCATATGAACTCCGACTGTGATCAAGCGCCTATCCAAAGGGTGCTTCTTAGCTCCGGGCTCCGAGTGTTTTTACTTTATGCTGCAACCAACCCTTCCGGAATCACAACCCTTTGAAACCGCCGAAACAGGATCGACGATCCTCGATCCCCTTAGAGATCGACGATTCAATCTCTCTTCAGAATTCAGGCTTCAGTCGAATTCGCATGTACACTCCACAAATACTCTAGAGTGGCTTTATAACGAAGTGAATATCTATCCTCCACGCGTCCCCTCGTGGATCAACGGTCCATGCTTCTTCTTAAAATCAAAGGCCCACAATTGCTTCAGGCTCCGGCACTTCGAGAAATTCTGAAACACTTCTCCATTTTCTCTCGGAGTGGTTTTTCTCCGGACTGGCAGATCTTCTACCATGCATCCCCCTTCACTGACGACTGGGATGACCTCGCGACTTCGAGCTTCGCAAGTCCTTGCACCTCCACTCTCCAATAACTATGGAGTGGCTCTCCTCCGTAGTTAACCTCCTACCACCACGTGCCTCCTAACGATCAATGGTCAGGATCTACTCCACTCTTCGGAGTTTCGGCGATTTCACACTCTATTTGTCTGAGAACTCCTAGAGTACTTCCGCTCCAAAGTCTCAGAGCCTCCGCCACGTGTCTTGCTTGATGATGGTGATCCCGATCCACTTCGGGACTTCGTGAATCCGCTCTCTTGTGCACTTTCAAAGGACTTAAGACTCGTGCACTTACTTCTGGATGCAACAACTGTTGCTCCACGCGCTCAGATCTGACAGATGGGATTTGTTCCTCTCCTTTGCGTGCTCCTCCTATCTGGACGTGGAATTCGACGACCCAGATCTCTTTCTCTGCAACTGATCTGACGACAGTTGTTGCTTCCCCCTCCTGAGTTTTGAATTTCTCCCGAATTGGGAAAATTTGTAAGTGTCAAAGGTTGCGGCCTTTGATATTTCTCCTGCGAGCCCGACTACTCTGGGTCTCACTTGCACTCTTGAAAACACCATCTCTCCTTGAGCTTTGGCACTTGGAAAGTTTGCCTCTGTGCACTCCTTGCATTGTTTCCACAACTTCAACCATTAAAAGTCCCTTGGCCTTTGCACAACTTGCAGAGTCTCTGTGCACACTTGCACTCTCTATCCCGAGGTTTGAAATCGCTCGCCCTTCCAAGGGAATTGGCCCTCGGCTTTCTTCAAAAGGATTTCCTAGTGCCCTCCTGGCAGCCTCCTACTCAATGCACACCTTGCAGAGCCTCTTCCTCATAGTGTTCAGTAAGTCTGAGTTTTCCTCAAATTCACCAACACTTCAGAAGGTGTTGGTCCTGTGCACTCCTTGCACTTTGTAACATACCCAACCACCCACAGGTCGGGGTACGCTACCTTCAAGCCCGCCCTTGGACTTATTTCTCTTACCAATACCTTTTTAAAATTCAAGGATGCATAAAAGAAAAGACTTTAACGACATCCATAGCAGTAGTCAACAAGCATGCATAATCTAAAGATTGAATTAAATGATAATTAAATATACAACAAAAAATACATTCATATACATGTAAATGATACCATAATAGAGAGCACTTATCTTTATGAAATATGACACCAACTGGCTGCAGACCAAGGACGTTCCACCCAACCGTAGACACCACTGCTCCAAATCTCAACAGCAATGTCACCCCCAAGCCAGGGCTATGAATCCACAAGGACGATTCTAGAGTGTACTCGGGTTCCCAAACCAGTCAAATCTCAAGCTCTCACAGGTTTCCCAACACCCACAACAATCCAAGTACCCAACTCTCTTATACCTAGCCTGTACCACCCCAAGAGAATGGACCTCCACCCTTCTCTGCCACGTAGTCCCTCAGGCAATCCTTCTCCTTTTTCCAGGGCCTCCAACACAGCTGGTCCAGAATCTCAATGTTGGAAATCTCATGACTCACAGTTGTGAGCAAAACAGGCCACATGCCAATGCATCTTAGGCATGCAAGCCCCGGGTCACGACTGTATCACACCAACGACCACTACATCCAACTATCCCGTGGCTAATTCTTCAGCAGTTCGGTTCCCTTCCCCCAACCCAAGAAGCAGGTGAGGATGGATCAATGGATGGGTAAGTGCGTGCATGGGAGTGCATGAGGGAAAAATGAGTGAATGTACAGGGAATCAATGAACGAGCCATCAGTCGAACCCCCCCATCAGACTAGAGGCGGGTTTAAGTAACCTTGTGGGGAAATCAAGAACCTCTTGGCCTTCCCCAAGAAGTTCCTGTAACCGATCCCCTCCCTTAGAAAAAAAGGGTAACTAAAATAGAAATAAAAACTTAGCCCCTCAAGCCCCCTCTCTTGTGGAATCATAGCCCCTTATAACTCTAGTCCTTGTCCGTCTAGCAGCCAACGATGTATTTATTATTAATAATGATAAAAACATTACATGTCTTGGGCACACTGGCCTTTTAATAATTGTTTGGGCACTCTGGCCTCTCAACACTATAACAATACATTATTTAAAATGGGGGTTCAAAACCTGGGGTGTTACATCCTCTCCCCCTTATTTTGGCACTATCCTTAGTGCATACACAAAATAGAGATCAAAATCTCAAATTTATTCAAAAAACTGCGAGTACTCTGCCCGCATGGCATCTTCATGCTCCCAAGTAGCATCGTCAGGATTCGAGTCCAGAGCATTTTCACTTTTCTGTCCAAGACCCGTACTGGCTGAACCTGAAAATCTCCCTCTGTCTCTACCTGAATCAGATGCCAATCAATAACATGGTTAGGATCATGTACATATTTCTTTAGTAAAGAGACGTGAAATACATTATGCACATTCATGGAAGCAAGCAATGCAAGCATGTATGATATTGGGCCTATTCTGTCCAATATTTCAAATGGACCACAGAATTTGGCTGACAGCTTTGTACAACTACCCAATTTCAAAGAGCTTTTCTTGGGCTTCACTTTCAAAAGTACATGCTCCCCTACTTTAAATTATCTAGCTATCTTGTTCTTGTATGCATAGACTTTTTGTCTATCTTGAGCTGCCTTTAAATTTTACTTGATCTTGACCACCTGGTCTTCCATGTCCTTGAGCAACTCTGACCCAAGTACCACTCTATCTATTGGGTTGTCCCAACTTACTAGAGTATCGCATCTCCTTGTCCCAACTTACTGGAGTATCGCATATCCTACCATACAAGGCTTCAAATGGGCTCATTCTCAATGAAACTTGATACCCAGTATTATATGCAAACTCAACCAAGTGTAAGTAATATTCCCACTTATATGGCTTATCCATCACATACATTCTCAACATGTCTTCAATTATTCAATTGACCCTCTTTGTTTGCCCATCTGTCTGGGGATGATATGTTGTGCTAAAGTTTAGATTGGTGCCAAATCCTTTAAACAATCCCCTCCATAAATTGGAGGTAAACTTCATATCTCTGTCTGAGACGATTGTCCTAGGTATCCCATGCAACCTAGCAACTTCCTTCATGAAAATTTCTGCAATATTAGTAGTTGTATGTGTTGTCTTCAAAGGCACAAAATGAGTAGCCTTTGTTAATTTGTCAACCACCACCGTGATTGAATCATGTTGCTTATTCATTCTGGGTAATCCTGTGATGAAATCCATGGTGATCACTTCCCATTTCTTCTTTGGAATTGGCAATGGTTGCAACAAACCCGCTGGGTGCCTATGCTCAGCCTTCACCTTTTGACATTCCATACATCGAGCGATGTAATCAGCAACATCCTTCTTCATTCTCGGGCCAAAAGAACTAGCTTCTTACTGCTGTAATTGTTTTCTGGTAACCGAGATGTCCAGTATAAGGAACATCATGCATTTCCTTCAGCACCAAATTCCTCAGTTCTCCAGAACTAGGAGCATAGATTGTATTTTTATGCAAGAGTAGTTTGTCTTCCTTTATCTCATACTCCTTTATTTTCTGTTGTACATCTCCTTGCTGTAAGCTTTCCTTTACCTGTAGCTAATGTTGATATGTAACAAGACCATCTAAAATTATATTCTTCAAGTCTAACTTATGCATACTGACAGCAATAGCTTTCATGAGATGCACTCTTCTACTAAGTGCATCGACAACTTTATTCTCCTTTCCCTTGATATGCTTGATATCGAAGTCATATTCACTTAGAAATTCCAGCCATCTTGTTTGCCTGGTGTTAGCGACATTTCTTGTCCTAGGCACAAGAGTATTCGGGTCTGCAAGTCGCACGAGAAGCGCCCGAGCGCAGCATGGAAAAACCTCGTTTTAAGGCTTCCAATCAAGCGGGCGGGTGAAATTACGTTGTCAACATGCCCGGATTCATCCATAAGAGCAAATCAACGGTCATCGGGATATCGGGGATACCAAGTTGACTGATGTATAGGGTCAAAGAAAGCGACTATATGCCAAGACTGAATCTGGGTCGTCCGATCCCGCGACACATAGTGCGAGATCTAGTCGGCATATCGACATTCGGGAGTTCGAAGGGTGAAAATCCCTCATCATCTCACATCTCGAAACCCCGAACCCCATAGTGTCGAAAGTGCCCAAAGTCGGGCCCGCAGTATCGCGAAGCAGCCTCAGTCGTTCATGCACAGGAGACACCTGGCGCGCGATTAGGCTCCTCGCCTTTTCACCCATCGCGACTTCAAAATGCAAGGAATAGCCTCGTCATATTCCCGATGCGCAAGGTGTCGGGAGTGTCCAGGACCCGGGCCAACAACATCACCGAGTAAGTTCAGGGCCGTCAGATCTGAGAGGGACGCGTGGCGCCCGATTAGTCCAGCTCGGTGTTTCGCTCATCGCAGATGTGAATAAGCAAGGATTAACTCCTTCCATTTGCGAATGCCGAAAGCGTTTTGGGAATAGACACAGGGTCATAGCCCGTGGTCACTTGGGAAAGAAAGGAGTTGTGCAAAAAGGGGCCAAAGGCGTCGAGTCTAGTCGTTGAAAGGATCATCATGATCTCCATGCGCCATCTGATCCGACCTCGATCCTGGTTTTTGCCTGGAGTAAATGAAGATGAGAAGGGGTGGTTGAAACCTCTCCTCAGGCATTAAGTGCAAGGTATGGATAATCTGGCAAGCGGTCTGCTCGAGAGGGCCCTGTGTACCCATTTTTCTAAAGAAGCCATGCCGAGTCCTCGACCAGCCGGAGGAGGTCTTCACACGCTAGCTTGGCACTTAATGGCTCAGCTACTCCCCTTGCAGAAGCCATGCGCAGTTAAGGTGGCGTTTGACAAAGAATACCCATCTAAATTTGGCTGAAGGGACACCAAGCCTGGATAACTGAGCACACCGATGTTAGGCGATTTTCTCTGAGTATATAAAATCAATGTTTGTAGTTTGTAAGGGATCGATGGTTGAGCAAGGCTCCCGACTGTAAAACTTTAATGAAGCACTGTTTTCCTGGTTATGTGTGGACTCTTGAGACTTCTTGTCTTATGAATGTCAGTTTCTTTCACGTCTTTGTTTACACTGTGTTAGAACGGCTCGAAATTGGAGAATCCAGTCGAGTTGTAACTGTTATAGGATGATGTAGATTTGATCACTGTAACAATTGCATTGTTTCTAATTGGTCCCTGTGATTTTCTTAGCGCTGAACGACTTGGAATTGGAGAATCCAGTCAAGTCCCCCCTTTCAGTTCCTCGAAGCTCTGAACCAGAGGATCTCGCATTCAGAGTTTTTCTTCTACAAATTACTGAAAGGCCTGTTGCCTGAGGTAGTTTGTCCACCCCTCTCACCAAAGCTTCAACCTGCTCATTTTCAAATCAACCCACTGACTGAAGTTAGATCAAGACCTCCTTTGTTTCTCACATGCCGGACCCAGTCCCTGAGTTTGAGTGATATCTTCCCGAGTCTCTACCCATTTGATCACCCATTAAAACTATCGTGACATAAAACTGATGGGCGTTGGGCTCTGGTCCTGCAAGCAATCCAGGGGTGACTTCCATCGCCAACATTTCTGGCGCCGCTGCCAGGGACAAAGTTGAAAATCTTCCCTGGGATTGAATGACATTGAGCTTCTGATTCTGAAGGTGCATCAGGCATCAGAGCCCTTGAAGATTTCTACTGTGCACCTGGTGACTCCATTGTGACGACTCCACTGGGGAGAACCTATCGTGTCAATTGTGGCTTTCAGAGGCAGACACACGCGGTCCCATCCACAACTGCCTCTAGCTACACCTGAGACTGAGCGGGAGGTGGCCCTCGGAAAAGGAAAGGCCTCTGAAGGAGAAGCTATCGCCGTTGAACCAGGTAATCTGCCATCTCCTTTTATAAGAACTCCATTTTCTCCTCCTCATTTTCCTAGCAAACCGCTTTCTGAAGTTTCCCGTTTCCTGAATTTCGGGAGTGTTCTTGTTGAGGTTTCCCCCCCTGGTCCGGAATTAGAGGGAGAAATCCTTGTCACTCCCATTTCTCCTGAAGTTGTACCTTGGCATAAACCTAGGACCACAGAAGATTTCCCCACTCTTGGCTTTACCGCTCCACCTCTTGTTACTGTTGCCGCTTCTGCGCGAAGGGAAACATCAACCAACTTAAGCTCGCTAGCCTTCTCCCTAAATCCCCTATTGTTTCCCACTCCCCTTAGAAGCTCATCCCCAGTATCCCCTTTTCGAGCTCCTTCTCCTCCCAGTTCTCCTCCACATAATAGCCCTATGGCAGGAGCAAATCCCCCAATGACCAGAATGGAGGCCATCATAGCCGCTAGGTATGCTCCCCTTGTTTTACCTCAGCCTCTCAATGCCCTCCCAGCAGATGGTTACCTCAAACAACTGCCCAAGTTTATAGGTGAGGGGGACACAACTGCAGAAGAACACCTAGAAGCCTTTTACAGTTTCACAGATGATAATAACATCATGCATGCAGACGTATGGATGAGGATTTTTGTCCATAGTCTCCAAGGTGAGGCTAGAAAATGGTTTAAGGCCCGACCTCCTGGATCTATTGATGGGATCGAAGCTTTAGATAATGCCTTTTTAAGACAGTGGGGAGATAAAAAAGACTTCATGTATTACATGGCAGAGTTTGGGTCTTTGAAGGGAAAAGAAGGAGAGTCTGTCTCCGACTTCTGCAAGAGATTTAATAATATGTACAACAAAATCCATGCTGAGATAAAACCCTCCGAACCCTCTGCAAAGATCACTTATGCTAGCGCCTTTGATCCCGATTTCTACCTCCTATTGAGGGAAAGAAGAGCCACTGCTCTGGCCCATATGCAGGATGCAGCCGTGGAGGTAGAATCTAATATATTGGTTGTTGACCGACTCAGAAACACTGTTGGTAGAAACATATCCAGGCAGAGGCCTGAAGCTTCCTCATCCAGTTCCTCTCCCCTTCCCCTTCAAACAGATGAGACAACTAGGGTACTAAAGTCACTTTATGCTAGAATGGAAAGGTGGGAGTTAGAAGGGAAGCCCATGTATAGAAATCCCCAAAATGTTGATGGTAGAGGTTTCAGGAGACCTAATAACAATGGACCACATGCCTTTCCAAGGGAACAAAGGGAAAAAGACAGAGAAGATCAAAGGATTCAAACCCCTCTCCAAAATAACCTGGTTACTCATGAGGGAGGGGAGGAGATAGACGAGTTCGACCCCGAAATTCATTGTGTTGAAGAAGCTCCTCCTTTTCCCCATTTGACTCAGTCTGCATATGAAAAATCCCTAATGAACATCCAAATCCATGAGTTAGGTAAGGGAGAAAGGGCCGGTCACACCTCTAACAGATACAATCTCAGGTCAAGGAAGAAAGAAGGAGACTTTGACAACCAAGACCATCCCCTCATAGTAGATAGGCCTACTAAATCTGCAGCAACCACCACTAAAGAAAAGAAAACTTAGAGTGCTTCGCCAGCAACCAAGGAGCCTGTCACCGAGGTAAGGGAAGCTCCTAAGCCTATCCCCTCCTTCAATTTTGAGCATGAGATTCAGAAGATTAGAATTTCTGTACCCCTATCTGAACTCATTATAAACGAAGATTTCAAAAGGTCCCTCTCCAAGTTGCTACAATCTGAGTCCCCCCAGCCTCCCTCTGACTCAGTGAATCTCCAAGATGAAAAGCCAACAGTTGTCCTAGGGCCCATGGTAGAAGATAGAGATGATTCATCCCCTCCCTTCTACACATCCCTGAACATACATGATAAAGTGTTGCATAACTGCCTCATGGACTCAGGGGCTTCCCATAACCTTATGCCCAAAATAGTAATGGAAGAGTTGGGACTGGAGGTGACAAAAGCTTATCATGATTTGTATGCTTTCGATTCAAGGAGAGTGTAGTGTCTAGGAGTCATCAAAGACCTGGTGGTTTCTTTGTTTCAGTTGCCCATAAAGAGTGTGGTCATGGATATTGTGGTAGCTGACGTTCCCCCCAAGTTTGGCATGCTGTTGTCAAGGTCTTGGATTAAAAGACTTGGAGGAACGTTACAAATGGATCTCACATACGCCACCATTCCGGTCTTTGGAGGGGAGCACATGAGGTTGTACAGAGAAGCCCAGCTAGCCTATATTGTCAGTGATGAAGCAAACCCCACTAATCACCCCATCTTTGCACTTGACACTGATTTAGGGTCTAGTTTGTTACAGATCACTGGAGCTCCCGAGGTCCCTTTACAGACCAGAAAGCAACCCATTCTTAATCAGAAGATACCTCCTCTAACCACCTCTATTTGGAAGATGTTCTTTGTCGGAGCTTCCTCCAGTATAGGCGTAGGCGCTGGAGTGATTTTCATATCGCCCTGCTAAGAGACCATATCCTTGTCATACAAGTTGGAATTTGAAACTACCAACAATGTGGCGGAATATGAAGCTCTTGTTCTGGGTATGAGGGCTGCAAAAGAAATGGGAATTAAAGAGGTGTCAGTGTTCGGAGATGCAGAATTAATAATCCAACAGGTCAGGGATGTTTATTGGGCCAAGCATCCTCGGCTCAGGAGTTACATAAACGAGGTATGGGACCTGATTGATAATTTCTTCTCAGCTTTCAACATTACTTTTATCCCAAGGGAAGAAAATACCTCGGCCGACTCCTTAGCAGTCTCGGCTAGTCTATTCAGAATCCCTCTGTCGCCAAAGATCCATGGTGAGGTCAAAATAAGATACAGACCATCCATCCCGGACAATGTAAAGCATTGGGAGGTATTCGAGGACGATCTTGAAATCAAAAAATTTCTTTAGACCGTTGATGAGTTTTCATCATTGCACATTGATCAGGATCCTGATCCCGAAGGTGACCCTCCCTCTGAGATATTCTTAAATAAAATCGTTAATCACCAGATTATTCAGCTGCCTAGCAACCACATTCCAAGGGGGGTAGTCCCTTTAGAAAGGTTGTTCGACAAGAATGATGTGGCAGTTAAGGGTGGTGTTTCAAATAAAGATGTTGATACAGCCGAATGCAACATTGGCACACAGGAGGAACCTAAGTTTATCAAATTATCAAGCAGCTTGACCAGTGAACAGAGGGCGGAATATACTGAGTTATTGAAGGAATTCGTTGATGTGTTCGCATGGGCCTATGAAGACCTCAAGACTTATGACACATTTGTCATTGAACACAAGATCCCACTGAAAGAAGAGGCTAAGCCATTCAGGCAGAAGCTGGGATAGATAAATCCCATGTTGCTACCTTTCATAGAGAAGGAAGTGAAGAAATTGTTAGATGCCCAAATTATCGTCCCCTTGAGATATTCCGAATGGGTGGCCAATTTGGTCCCAGTAAGGAAGAAAAGTGGAGAAATCAGACTCTGTGTTGATTTCAGGAACCTGAACAGGAGCTCAAGGAAAGACAATTACCCCCTGCCCAATATGGAACAAATACTGCAGAGGGTAACTGGTGCATCTAGGATATCCATGATTGATGGCTTTTCTAGATATAATCAGATATCAGTCATACCTAAGGACAGAGAAAAAACAGACTTCACCACTCTTTGGGGCACATTCATGTATGCCAAAATGCCTTTTGGATTGATGAATGCAGGGGCAACATTTCAGCGAGCCATGGACATAGCCTTCATCGGGGAGAAAGATAAGTTTGTGGTGATCTACCTGGATGACATAACAGTCTTCTCCAGGTTTGACAGAGAGCACTGCAGTCATCTAAGAAAAGTGTTTTTGAAGTGTCGGAGGTTTGGCCTATCCTTAAATCCCAGAAAATATTTGTTTGCTATGAAGGAGGGGAAGCTATTAGGCCATATAGTATCAAAAGAAGGAGTGAGGATTGATCCTAGCCGGGTAGAGGCAATTCAAACCCTGTCACTTCTTAGATCCAAGAAGGAAGTTCAGGCCTTTTTAGGGAAGATTAATTTCTTGAGGAGATTCGTCTCAAATTTTGTTGAGTTGGTGAAACATATCACAACCATGCTTAGGAAGGGAAATGAAGTGAAATGGACCGCTGAACCCAGGGAATCTTTTACCCAAATAAAAAGGGCATTGACTGAGGCACATGTGTTGATCAGTCCTGACTATTCCAGAGGATTCCTAATTTTCTCTTTTGCTTCTTTTGATACAGTAGCGGCGGTCTTGTTGCAGAAAAATGAGGAGGGGCGAGAACAACCCATTGCCTTTTTCAACAAGGCATTAAGAGATGCAGAGGTCAGGTATGAAATCATGGAAAAACAAGCCTATGCCTTAGTAAAATCTCTCAAAGCTTTCAGAGTCTACGTCTTGCACTCAAAGGTGACCACATACGTTCCTTCAACCTCTGTGAAGGACATCCTTGTACAACCCGACATAGATGGGAGAAGAGGCAAGTGGATTGCCAGGATCCTAGAGTTTGATCTGGAGATTAAGCCCACTAAGTTGATAAAGGGGCAGGGTTTAGCCAAGCTACTGGTTGAATCCAATTGCAAAGCCTTGGGGATTAGCTTCATCAACGCCTGTTCAGAAAATCCGCAAGCTAAGTCGACCAATAAGAATTCTCAGGGTGCCTTACCACTAGCAGCATGCACCTGGTACAAGGATATCTTGTATTTTTTACGAGAATTGAAGCCTCCTGATGGAATGGGAAAAAGCAAGGCGAGAGATTTAAAGCTCAAGGCGGTCAGGTATTGCCTCATTGACCAAGCCTTGTACTGGAAATACCCTCTAGGGGTGTTCTTAAGATGCCTGGACCTGCAAGAAGCCCAAAAGGTTATAATAGATTTCCATAACGGCCTTTGCGGGGGGCATCATTTCTGGAAAACCACAACTCATAAGATCCTTAGGGCTGGATATTTCTGGCCTACTTTATTCGCTGATGTCTACAGAGAAATCAGAGCTTGCATCAAATGCCAAAAGTTCTCAGGAAAACAACAGCTCAAATCACTGCCATTAAAGCCTATAGTAGCTTCATCACCTTTTCAGCAGTGGGGTTTGGACTTCATTGGAGAAATTCATCCTCCCTCAAGTGGTCAACACAGATGGATCCTGACTGCGACATACTATTTCACCAAGTGGATAGAAGCTACCCCTACCAAGAGTACTTCTCACAAAGTAATTATCAGCTTCTTGGAGGATATCATAGCCAGATTTGGTTGTCCCAGCAAAATCGTCACCGACAATGCTGCCTCTTTCAGGTCTGAGCCTTTGGTTAAGTTCTGTGAACAATTTGAGATTTCGCTGATCCACTCTACTCCCTATTATCCTCAAGGAAATGGACTGGCGAAGTATTCCAATAAAAGTCTGATCAAGCTCATTAAAAGATTATTGGAAGACAATAAAAGAGCCTGGGATTCAAAGCTCAAATTTTCTCTATGGGCCGACCGGGTGACAACAAAGAAGTCCCTGGGCATCTCACCTTTCCAACTTGTTTATGGAAAAGAGGTTGTCTTCCCTACTCAGCTTCCTTTACATGTGGCAAAATTTCTCCAGGACCTTGAAGGAGAGCCTGACCATATGATTAGAAGGATTCATCAGATGGTGGAAGTACAATAGATCAGAGAACAGGCCATGAACAGGGCCTACCATCATCAGCAGAAGATCAAGCAAACCTTTGACAGGAAGAGCAAAAAGAAAATTTTCGAGCTGGGTGATCTGGTGCTCAAATGGGATGCACCCAGGCAGGATAGGGGAAAACACAGTAAGTTTGATGCCCTCTAGTTTGGGCCTCTCAAGATCTCTGAGGTGTTTTCAAACAACACCTACAGGTTGCAGGATTTGGAAGGCGAAGAAGTTTTTGATGGCCCAGTAAATGGGCATTTCTTTAAAAAATGTTTTTTGTAAGCTGTAGGCGGCTTCTTTTGTTTTGTAAATATTGTTTTCTGTTTTTGGCTTAATAAATGACTCCATAGCCCAACAACAAGACACTGTATCTGCAAAAAGAGTCCTTAGAGCATCGCAGGGATGACTCTATCCCCCATGGAGCCTAATGTTAGCGACATTTCTTATCCTAGGCACAAGAGTATTCGGGTCAGCAAGTCGCACGAGAAGCGCCCGAGCGCAGCATGGAAACACCTCGTTTTAAGGCTTCCAATCAAGCGGGCGGGTGAAATTACGTTGTTAACATGCCCAGATTCATCCATAAGAGCAGATCAACGGTCATCGAGATATCGGGGATACCAAGTTGACCGATGTATAGGGTCAAAGAAAGCGACTATATGCCAAGACTGAATCTGGGTCGTCCGATCCCGCGACACATAGTGCAAGATCTAGTCGGCATATCGGCATTCGGGAGTTCGAAGGGTGAAAGTCCCTCATCATCTCACATCTCGAAACCCCGAACCCCGGAGTGTCGAAAGTGCCCAGAGTTGGGCCTGCAGTATCGCGAAGCAGCCTCAGTCGTTCATGCACAGGAGACACGTGGCGCGCGATTAGGCTCCTCGCCTTTTCGCCCATCGCGACTTCGAAATGCAAGGAACAACCCCATCATATTCCCAATGCGCGAGGTGCCGGGAGTGTCTAGGACCCGGGCCCACAACATCACCAAGTAAGTTCAGAGCCGTCAGATCTGAGAGGGACGCGTGGCGCCCAATTAGGCCATCTCGGCGTTTCGCTCATCGCAGATGTGAATAAGCAAGGATTAACTCCTTCCATTTGCGAACGCCGAAAGCGTTTTGGGAATAGACACAGGGTCACAGCCCGTGGTCACTTGGGAAAGAAAGGAGTTGTGCAAAAAGGGGCCAAAGGCGTCGAGTCTAGTCGCCGAAAGGATCATCGTGATCTCCATGCGCCATTTGATCCGACCTCGATCCTAGTTTTCGCCTGGAGTAAATGAAGATGAGAAGGGGTGGTTGAAACCTCTCCTCAGGCATTAAGTGCAAGGTATGGATAATCTGGCAAGCGGTCTGCTCGAGAGGGTCCTGTGTACCCATTTTTCTAAAGAAGCCATGCCGAGTCCTCGACCAGCCGGAGGAGGTCTGTACACGCTAGCTCGACACTTAATGGCTCAACTACTCCCCTTGCAGAAGCCATGCGCAGCTAAGGTGGCGTCTGACAAAGAATACCCGTCGGAATTTGGTTGAAGGGACACCAACCCTGGATAACTGAGCACACCGATGTTAGGCGATTTTCTCTGAGTATATAAACTCAGTGTTTGTAGTTTGTAAGGGATCGATGGTTGAGCAAGGCTCCCGACTGTAAAACTTTAATGAAGCATTGTTTTCCTGGTTATGTGTGGACTCTTGAGACTTCTTGTCTTATGAATGTCAGTGTCTTTCACGTCTTTGTTTACATTGTGTTAGAACGGCTCGGAATTGGAGAATCCAGTCGAGTTGTAACTGTTATAGGATGATGTAAATTTGATCACTGTAACAATTGCATTGTTTCTAATCAGTCCCTGTGATTTTCTTAGCGTTGAATGACTTGGAATTGGAGAATCCAGTCAAGTCCCCCCTTTCAGTTCCTCGAAGCTCTGAACCAGAGGATCTCGCATTCAGAGTTTTTCTTCTACAAATTACTGAAAGGCCTGTTGCCTGAGGTAGTTTGTCCACCCCTCTCACCAAAGCTTCAACCTGCTCATTTTCAAATCAACCCACTAACTGAAGTTAGATCAAGACCTCCTTTGTTTCTCACATGCCGGACCCAGTCCCTGAGTTTGAGTGATATCTTCTCGAGTCTCTACCCATTTGATCACCCATTAAAACTATCGTGACATAAAACTGATGGGCATTGGGCTCTGCTCCTGCAAGTAATCCAGGGGTGACTTCCGTCGCCAACACCTGGCATTTAAGGTCGGATGTTCAAAAAGATACTTCAGGCCAATGTGGTCTGTCCTTAATTCGAATTTCTTCCCCATGAGATAACACCTCCACATCGTCAAGGCGTGAACAATGGCAGCAAGTTCCAAGTCGTGTGTGGCATAGTTCCTCTCATGTTCCTTAAGCTTTCTGGACTCATATCCAATGACATGTCCATTTTGCGTGAGGACTCCCCTAAGTCCTTCCTTACATGCGTCTATGCATACCACAAAACTTTAATTTGGGTCATCAATATTTAACATAGGTGCACTAGTAAGTAATTCCTTCAACAGATTAAAATTATTTTCACACTTGAGTGTCCATTCAAATTTTGTTCCCTTCTTTTGCAAAGAAGTGATGGGATAAGCAATCTTAGAGAACCCTACTATGAACCTTCTGTAGTAGCCAGCTAATCCCATAAAAGATATGACGTTTGACACATTTCTAGGTGTTGGCCATCCTCTAATGGCTTCGATCTCCTCTAGATCTACTGCTATGCCCTGCTTTGAAATAATGTGTCCCAAGTAATGGATCTTCTTTTGATAAAAAAAAATACTTACTCAACTTGGCATACAACTGATGTTCTCTCAGTAGTTGCAATACCAGTCTTAAGTGGTGTTCATGCTCCTCTTTAGACTTAGAATAGATAAGTATGTCATCCAGGAATACTATGACAAACTTATCCAAATAATTCCTGAATATGCCATTCATTAAGCACTTGAAGACAGTTGATGCATTGGTCAGTCCAAATGGCACCACTACAAATTCATAATGCCCATACTTGGTCCTAAAGGCTGTCTTATGAATGTCTTCTTCCTTGATTCTTACCTGATGGTATCCTGCCCTCAGATCAATCTTTGAAAATATCTTTGCTCCTCTTAGCTGATCAAAGAGGTCATCAATTCGGGGTAGAGGATACTTGTTCTTTATAGTGTACTTGTTCAATTGTTGAAAGTCAATACACAGCCTCAAGGTTCCATCCTTCTTTTTGACAAAAAGTATTGGTGCTCTCCAAGGTGAAACACTTGGACGTATGTACCCTTTCTTCAACAATTCCTCCAACTGCATTTGTAATTCTTTTAACTTTGGTGTGCTCATTTTGTAAGGTGTTTTTGACACCGGGGCAACTCCTGGCACTAAATCAATTGAGAAATCTATCTCCCTTCCTGGTGGCAATCCAGGTATTTCTTGGAATACATCTTCAAATTCTTGTAGTACTGAGAAATCTTTGAGGCTTGGCCCCTTTGTATTATCTGGCTCTTCCACATGAGCTGCATACAATTGACATCCTTTCCTAAAACATCTTTTTAGCTATAAGGCCGAAATCTCCCTTATAGAGATGGGTCTTGGAACTCCTTTCACAGTGCTATGTTTTCCATTTCCATCAAGACATGTAAATGTCTTGTTATGACAATCTAGGACAACATGATGCTTGTCCAACCAATCCATTCCAATCAGAATATCATAAGA